>PVJA010005768.1:0-77232 GCA_004027025.1 Myocastor coypus | reverse complement strand
ATAGCCGACACTCAAAATGAAGGAAGGAAAGGTTTATTTAGCTCACAGTTCGTAGAGGTTTCAGTCCATATTCGGCTAGCCCAAGGCTGAGTGGAGCAGGGTGAAGAGCATACAGTTCATGGAGGCAGAACAGCAGCAAAATGGCAGCAGAGGCAGCCAGTCAATCAGGGCAGCAGAGCAGCAGCAACAGCTAGAGCTCTAGTCTGTCTCTCTGTCTCTCTTTATATTACATTCAGGCTCTCCGCCTTAGCTCTCGCCCTAGGCTACACCCATAATCCCAGAAGTACTTCCACCCATAATCCCATCAGTACTAAAACCTATAATCCCAGGGATCATGGATCAAGTCTCAAACTCTAGAAGTCCCCGCCCAATGACTCCATGAGGCTTTGCGGGGACAACTAGACATAAACCATAACAAAGATACAGGCTGAATTAGTACCAAAGTGAATGTGTAATATTTTATAAGGAAAATGTACATGTTTGAGGCAAAGAGCATAATCAAAAACATAGGTGGCCACTGGTCTAGAAATTTTGTATCTTTTCTGGTTTATGTCATTTTGAGAAAGTTGGCAATGAAATGAACAGAAAATGAATAGTTGAATAAATATTGGAAGGCAATGAATAAGGAAGATCATGGAACATTTGCTTAAAGAGTGTCAGATAATAGCAAATTTGTTTTCAGATTGAATGGAATAATACACAAGGAGTAGGAAAAGTTGCTGCCAGGTGCCCCGAAGGCAATTATGCATGAATACTGAGGAGAAGTAGTTACAGTTGAATAGGCTCTCTCTCCCTGATACTCTTGATAGAAACAGTTGTGGTATGTGGTGGGTCTCTGATCCAATCTCTGACTTGGGCCCAAAGTGCAGATTTACATTACTTAATAACAAACTGAATAATGGACTCAAACTACGTGGTTGTCAGCTTTTGTTGGAGCAAAAATTAAAGCACATTTACAGTAGTATTTTAAGGCATGAAGTGTTATTTCAGAACGAATGGCACATTACAGGCTATCTCAGTAGTGTAGGTAATTTTGATTCCTCCCCATGGATTTCTGTTACTAGAAACCTAGTACAAATTATTAATCATTTAATGCCAAGGAAACTACCATAGCTTTTGGTTGCCTCCCTCAAAGAAATACTAGTATTCGCAAAAGCTGGACTATCTGTGATAACCTCTAGACCAGAGCCCTGCCCTGCTATAGGAGCGCTAGACACGTTGGTGCCAATAGGACTTGTCCATTCTCCAGTTCACATTCTTAGACACAGATCTTTCAGGCTAGCAAGATGATATTCCATAGATAATTTTTTATAGGTAAAGAAATTACAGTTCTATTTTAAAGATATTCTCACAAATTGCAGAGAAAATAAAAGCAAACAGAAGTACATTTTTACTTTTCTTCAGGTCTGTTTCTACGTAGATCTAGGAATAAGACTGGCAATTAATCAACCCCTACAATTTTAAATTCTATTTCTTGAGCTAGTGAAAAGTACCCCACCTTTTCAGTAATTTTTCATTGAGACACACAATGTATAAGTGTCTGTATCATATGCATCCCTCTATGCCCCATGCTTACACTTCCTCTGTCTGCCCCCCTTCCCTTCCTCCTGTCTGCTAGTGAGCTCCCTTCTACTTTTCTGTCATATTTTTTGATTCCTTATATTAGAGAGAATAAGCAACATTCATCTTTCTGAGTCTTGTTTATTTCATTCAACTCGATGATCTCCAAATCAATTCATTTTCCTCAAAATGATACACTCCTGTCTTTTATAGCTAAATAATACTAAAATGTATAGATATATCACAGTTTCTTTATCTGTTCATCTGTTGATGTGGATTTAGGCTGGCCACATGTCTTGGCTATGGTACTCTTAACACAATACACACAGGTGTGCACACTTGGCTATGGTATGCAGTCTTTATTTTTTGGTGTATTCTGAAGTGTGGTAGAGCTGAATCAAATGGAAATTCCAGTTTTAGTTTTTTTCAGAGCTTTCATACTCATCTCCATAATGGCTGTAGTAACTTCCTTTCCCACTAGCAGGACTGAAAGGGTTCTCCTTTCTCCACATTCTGGTTAGGATTTTATTATTTCTTATATTCTTGGTAGTCATTCTGAATAAGGGCACTAGAATCACTATAGTTCTGGTTTGCTTTTTCCTAGTGGCTAAAGACATGGAACACTTTTTAATATGTAGTTATTGGCCATTTGGGCTTCTAAGAGGTGCCCATAAACAGGCATTTCTAGGGCTGGAAGAAGAGGAAAGGGAGCAGAGGAAAAAAGGGAGTAAAAAGGACTAACATTTTACTTGTCTGGGCACCAGATCCTTACCACGAATATCTACATCATGTACCACAAATGTGGACTAATTGAAAACTATAAAGTGCTAAAAATAAACATAAATATATTTAGGAAACTATTTCATGATGTTATAAAACATTAAAAGAGGATGATGATACTTCATGTGCCTTAACTTAGGCGTAGCAGCTTTTTCTTGTTTATTTTATGAAAAAACCCCACAAAATTCATTACTCCTAAGAGAATAACAGCAATTAATACACTGTGTATAATTACAACGTGATTCTCTTATTCCTGATTTTGGAGGGAAAACGTTCAGATTTTTGCCATATAGTATGATGTTGACTGTAGCTTGAATGTGTATTATTTTTATTAGATTGAGATAAGGTCCTTTAATAATTCTTCAGGGCTTTATCATGAAAGGACTTGGGATTTTCTCAAAGGCTTTTCCTGAGATCATGTAATTTTTTTTCTTTGCTTCTGCTTACTGATTTGCATAGATGGACCCATTCTTGCATCCCGTGGTCATAGTATATGATCCTTCGACGATGTGTCTCGTTCTGTTTGCCAGTATCTTCTTAGGTATTTTCACATCTGTGCTCAGGAGAGAGATCTGCCTATTAGTTCTATTGTGATTGTATCTTGTCTGATTTAGTGGATAGGATCATGTTAGCTTCTGAGAATGATTTCGGAAGTACTGTTTTTAAATTTCATTAAAGACTTTTAAGAGTGTTAATATTAAGTCATTCCTGAGTTCTAGAATTTGGCTATGAATCCCTCCATTTCTGGGCTTTTCTTAGTTGGTAATGTCTTTGTTTCCACCTTCGCTTCATTACTTGTTATTGAATTGTTCAAGATTTTTGAGTCTTCTTGGTTCGTTATATGTAGGAATCTCTCCATTTCTTCTTAGTTCTCCAACCTTTTGGCATGAAGTTACTGTTAATATTCGGCTAACTTGGGTAGTGTCTTTTGTGAGATCACCTCTTCCATTTCTAATTCCATTGATTAGTTTCATTTTTTTCCCTTTGCTTATTACAATAAGCCAGAAGGTTTTTTTTTTTGCTTATTTTTTTAAAGCACCAGCCCTTTTACTAACTGACTTTTGGGATTTCTTTGGCCTCTATTTCATTGGTTTCTGCTCTGATTTTTATAATTTTCCCATATAAACTCTGAATTTTGATTATTCATTTTTCTAGGACACTGAAATGTATCACCAGGTTACTTACTAGGGCTCATTCTATTGTTTGATATGGGTATTTACAGCTATATGAATCCCTTATAAGACTGCTTTCCTTATATCCCATAAGATTTTGTATGTTTTACTAACATCATTTAATTCTTGGAAATATTTTATTGCTTCCTTAATTTTCTGTATTATGCACTAATTATTCAAGACAGTATTTAATTTCCATTTGTTTGCAGTTTCTGTGGTCTCTTTTGCTATTCATTTCTAGTTTAGTGTACTGTGATCTAATGTGTGTGTCACAATTTTGATTATTTTTTCATTTATATAGACTGTATTAGCTAGTATGTGGTCTGCTTTTGAAAAAGAACTATGTGACACCAAAAAACAATGCCTATTCTGTTGTGGTGGTGGTGATGTGGGACACCCTGCATGTCATAACCATTAAATCCATTTGTTTGAAGCTTTGGTCCAACTCTGACAGTTCATCACTGATTTTTTGCTTAACTGACCTATTTGTGATGGGGTATTGAGGTCTCCTGCGATAATTGTGTCATTTTTATCTGATCTTTGATGTCTATTAGTGTTTTATGAAATTTGGTGCACTGTGGTTTAGTGCATATCCAGTGATACCTGAAACACAAACTTGATTCTTTCCAGGATTCTGGCTCCAAATGAAGTTGGATGGAAATAAAATCAAATTCAGTGTTTAGTTTCAATGTAGGCCTTATGAGAAAAGTGGATTCAGTTCTCATGCAGTTCAGTTTGCAATCAAGAATAGTAGAGAGGCTTGATATTGTGAATGAGTTACCACTGTATGCTTAAAATTGTTTTCTGCTCCTATTGAATGGTAATCAATAAGTAGTAGTATCTTTCTTTGCTTCCTTAGATTAGCTTTACCTTGAAGTCCACTTTGTCTGCAAATAGGACAAAAATTTCTATTTGTTTTCGGTTCCTTTTTGCGTAGAACATTACTTTCAATCCTTTCATTTTTGGTTTATTAATTTTTATGTTAAAAGCAATTCCCATATATAACATACAGTTCGAATTCATTCTCTTATTTATTCTGCTAATCAGTGTCTTTTGATTAGCTGCTTGAGTTAATTTATAATGATAGTTATAATTAGTGTTGACTAAGGCAACCCATTTAGGTCCCCTTCTGTGCCTCTTCCCAGACAGAGGCTTTCTTTCTCTTAATAAATCTATTCTGCTCATAAAAATAATTAGTGTTGACTTACTGTTGCTATCATATTTCATCGTCCTATTGTTTTTGAGTTTCTTGCCCACACACTTATTTGCTAATCCCTACAAGGTGCTTCATTTTATTGGAACTTTTGTTGCTATTTGCCTCAATGTTTCCTTCTACTGTAACTTTAGAAAATTTCAGAGTGTTATATTTGTGGTGATGATGTTTATTAAGGTTTTCTTTAGCACGAAAATCCCTTATTTTTTCATCAGTTTTGAAAGATAATTCTGCAGCAAGTAACAATTGGGTTTGGATGTTCTCTCTTTTTGCTTGGTCCATTTCATTCCAAGCTCTCCTTGCCTTTAAGGTTATCCGCTGAGAGCTCATTGTAATTCCGATGCATTTTTCTTTAAAAGCAATTATTAGGGTCAGCCAAATAGCTCAGCAGAGTAAAGCACCTGCAAGCAGCCAAGGGGTTCAGGAGTTTGATCCCCAGGCCTGCTGTCCTGGCCCACACTGAGATGGCAACTGAAACTGGGCGTGGTGGCGCGCCCCTGTAATCTAGCTCTTGGCAGGCTGCAGACAGGTGGATCACTATAGGTCCAATCTAGTAGTGAGTCCCTGAACACCCTGTAGGGCCATCCCTTAAAAAATACAAAAAAGTAAATAATAAAAATAGAAAATAAAAGCAATTATTGTTCTCAGCAGCTTTTATAGATTCTGTTTTTGCGTTGCATTTCTAGTATTTTAATTATTATGTGGAATGCAGATATTGTTTTTCTGATCATGGTCATTCGTGGCCCTATGTGTCTCACTTGTCTATATGCTAAATATTTTTCATGCGTGGAAAATTCTCTGCTATTACTTTTGCAAATAGGTTTTCTATGTCCTTTGTTTTGCCTTGTACGTTGTCATGAATTGTAATTACGCTACTCTTAGTTTTCTTTGAGTTAGTTAGCAAGTGGTCATCTATTTTTCATGTTCTTTTGTTGTTTGTAAGCTATCACTCATTAATTCATCATTGGTTATAGTCCTATCCTCCAGACAGAATACTGTCTTCAAACTGGTCACTTCTGCTGTCATATGTTCAACTGTCCGATTTTTTTATGTATTCCTGATCTTGCTTTTTATTCTGGCTGTGTCCTCCTTATTCCTAGCTTGCCAAGAGTGTTGTCATAATTTAAAAACATAGATTTGTAAAAAAAAAAAAAAAATCTGTATTACCATAACTATGTTGTGTCTTTCCCTATTTTATCAATGGAAGAGGTTGCACTGTGTTTCCATATACCAGGCCATCCCATGGCTCCAAACCAGTCACCATGCCATGGTTAGCATCCTCCTGACATGCTGTGGAATTTGTTTAGTCTTCTGCTGAGGTCTTTTGCATCTGTATTCATCAGGAATTCTGGTCTGTGGGTTTTTTGTTTGTTTGTTTGTTTGTTTGTTTGTTTTTGGAACAGTTTTGTCTGGCTTTCATATAATATTTCTGGCCTCATAAAACATGTTAGCAAGTATTCCTTCTACAATTTTTTGGAAAAATTTGAAGAGTGGCACTGAAATACATGATACAATGAAGGAGTGAGGCCATCAGGTCTATGGATTTTTTTGTTCTGTTTTATTACTTTTTGTACCTTGAAACAAGGTCTTTTTATATATGCTAGTCTGGACTTGCAGTTGGTATGCAGCACAGGGTAGCCTCAAACAGCAATCCTCCTGCATCAGCTTCCCAGGTGTTGAGAATATGGGTGAATGTACCACACCCAGCGTAGGGAATTTCTCTGATAAGAGATTTTATTACTGACCACCTCATTGTTAGGTACAGCCTGTGCAGATGTTTTATTCATTATTCAGCCTTGAAAAGTTTTGTTTTTCTAAGAATTTTCTGGCTTCACTGAGGTTGTACAATTGTCGTACAGTTGTCTCAACTCTCTTTCTTTCTGTCTCTCTGTTTTTATTCAATGTAGAATTAGTAACAATGCCCTGTTTCATCACTGATTTTGTAGTTTGTTTCTCTTAGTACAGAAACATTCAACTTTGTTAATCTTTTCAAAGACCCAGCTCTGGTTCCTTTGCCTTTGTCTCCTGTGTTTCTGTTTCACTGATCTAAGTCCTAAACTGCAACATCTTTCCTTCCCTTAGCTTTTAGGCTAGTTCTTCCTTTTCTACCTTAAATTGTAAGGTTAGCTACTGATTTTATATTCTTGTTATTTTCGAAGCAAGTGTTTATAACGGTAAGTTTCTACTTTTCCCCTTCTTTGGCTATAAATTCTGGTAGTTGTATTCTGATTTCCACTCATTCCCAGATATTTTCTCAATCCTTTGAGCCAATGGCTGTAGAAGGGTATGTTGTTTAATTTCTACAAATTGGTGAGTTTCCCAGCTGCACTTCATCCCCTTCAGGATACCTACTTTTTGAGATGTAATGAGATTCAGCCATTTCCTAACAGGTTCTAATGGGCCTGGGGAGGGTCTGCGTGTGAGCTGCCTGGGTGAGCACAACTCGGTAGCTCACTGTGTGGCTTACATCCTCTGAGTACTTCCTCACCTCTGGCTGATTGTTCTGTCTATTGTTCAAGGAGGCATAGAGAAGTCTTTATGACTGCGCAACTGAGATTTCTTCCTCCATCTACTCAGCCTCTGGTTCGTGCGTTTTGGTCTAACTAACACCACCTGCTGTTCGTCAAGTGTTCCAAAGCTCTGCTGCCGCAGATCTCTGCATGTACTCCTGAGTCGAATTATCTCTGCCTTCTTCATGTGGAGCTTGAGACCTGTCCACTTAGGCCTGTTATCCACTCTAAGTGGGCCTAACAGGACAGCTAATCACAGCCAAAAGTATAGTGACATGTGTCGGGTCCTCTGGAGGGTCCCTAAACAGTGTTTATGTCATTACTGCCTATGCGCAGGGAGTTGAGCTCTGTTATGGTTTCTGTCTAGTTGTCCCCCCAAAGCCTCATGAAATCATGGAGTGGGGACTTCCAGAGTCATGATCCACTGGGATTATGTGTTTTAGTACTGATGAGATTATGCTTCTGAGTACTCCTGGGAATTATAGGTGTGGCCTGAGGCATATAAACTAAAGCAGACAGCCTGATGTGGTATAAAAAGAGAGACAGAAAGACAGGCTGAAGCTGTTGCTGTTTGCTGTTCTGGTTGGTCATTGCCTCTGTCACCATTTTGTTGCTGTTTTCCACCGCCATGAACTGCTGTCTTCTGCTTTGTACCGCTCTGCCTTGGATCCAGCCGAGTATGGAATGAAACCTCTAGTAACTGTGAGCTAAATAAGCCTTTCCCTCTTTTATTTTGAGTGTCAGGTATTTGTCCCAGCAAGCACAAAAGAGTACCTAAGACAAGCTCCAATAGCCAACTGCATTTTTAACATCTGGAGATCTTCTTTGGAACTTTTTTTAGTTTCTCATTCTTTTTTTTTTTTCTCTCTCTCTCTTTTTAAATATATTTGGTGCAGAGTCTCACTGTACAACTCAGATTTATACTGATCTTCCTGTTTTTAGCCACCCCAGCACAGGGATTACAGGTATGCACAGCTATGCTTGGTCCCAGTGTCCAACTCAGCATGCACAAGGGCACGGCCAGGGCAGCATGTGGTGACGGTGATCAAACCCCAGTCCTGGTGTTTGCCTAAGCAGGTGCTTAGTGGGCTGAGCTATCTCATCAGCCCTTTCCCATTTTTTTCTAAGTTAGCCATTCATGTCTTGCACCTGTTTCTTTAGCTCTATTAAATTTTTATGGCTTCTTCTCTAGATTTTTCTAATCGCTTTTTTTTTTTTTTTTTTTTTTTTTTTTTTTTTTTTTTTTTTTTTTTTTTTTTTTTTTTTTTTTTTTTTTTTTTTTTTTTTTTTTTTTTTTTTTTTTTTACTAAGATCACTATCTGATTAGTTATGTCTTCTTCAAATTCACAACTCATCTGTTGATGTGTTTCACCTCTACTGCTATCTTCTGACATATTTCTGTTGTGTGGTTTCTGGTTTCTTTACCTAATGCCTACTGAACCAGTTTGGGAAATTTTGGAGGTTTTGGTGGTCTTTTATTAGTTTGTGTTTTTGTAAGCTGCTTTGTTATTGTTTGATTTTGGCTTCTATAATTGGGTTTGTTTGATTTTGGCTTTTATAATTGGGTTTGTTGTTTCTTTGCCTCAGTGTCTTGGTTCTTTGAGAGTGAACTATAGCATTTTTTATATGCTCAGGCAGTTCAGATATTGGCACACTGAGAAAAATCAATTGATGTCACCTTGGTTAGAATACTACGTGACCCAACAACAGGTCATGAAATGTAAGTTGCATACTGACAAACCCTAATAACCACTCACAAATTGTCCCTTTATCACAGTAAAGAGAGCCATAACTCAGTGAAGTCACCATTGCCACCCAGATCTTCACTTACAGCAATTCAGAGCACTAACTACTATTGGATATAGGCAGCAGTGCAAGAGCTCAAATGTACCACTGGACTAAATGCCATCTCTTTCAGGTCTACCACCCTAAATATTCTACTCACTCAACGTGCTATATAGGGCCTATGATCCTCCTGCTCCAAACCCAAGCTTCCCAGTGACCCCATGAGGGTCTCACCCTCTCATGGCCTATCTTCCAAGTCTGTCTCTCACCTCATCTCCGTAGAAGAGTAACACTTCGGTCCCAGAGTGAAACTTTATTCCTAAGTGTCGGTCTTAGCCTCAGCCAGGTCCATCTTTTGGTTGACACCTCTGTGGTCTTGTGCTGTGGGGAATGCAGTAGCAGAGCTAGCTAGGGTTCGGTAGTTTGGCTGCTCTCTTCTTGCTTCCCAAACAGATTTCATGCGACCTGGCCTGGCAGCAGCAGTGAGAGGTGTGCAGCGTGCAAGATCTCTCTTCTGCCTCCCATGCAGGTTGCATGGGGCTAGAGCCAGCAGTGTCATCATTAGGGACAAGGTATAGGCTTCTCTGTCCTTCTGCATGGGAGAAGCACTTGCTTTGCAAACTTAGATTTTTAATTAAATCTTTTGGGGGTTCATTTTTTAGAAAAACTATCTAGAGCTGGGGAGATAGCTAGGCAGTCTCAGCGCCTGCCTGACGAACACAAGGGTCTGAGTTGGATCCTGGTACTACATGCTGTGCCAGCCTCAGAACCCTGGGCAGGAAGTGCTAGCTTTGAGACCAGAGACAGGAGGATCACTGTGAATCAGACCTGTACAGCAAGATTCTTTATCAAATAAATAAACACAAATACAGATGCATAAAATTGCTTTTAAATTTATCTAAATTTCCGCACCATAATGAGTACTGAAAAAGAAATGTACTCTTACAGCCGCGTTAAATTATTCCCCAGGTAGCATTTGTAATAAGCAGAAAAGAAAATGAAGATCATGGCAGTTGCCTGAGTCTGAAGTACTATCAGCACATACAGTAACAAAATGGTTCAAGCACAAAATGAAGATGCCTTGAGGTAGCCATTTCCACTCTCCCCACACCCTCAGTGCTCAGTGAGCAGCACACAGAATGCCACTGTCCTTATGATGGCAGTTGGTCGCAAGAGATGTTTGTACAGTACAATAAGCTGAAAGTAAGAGAATTAAATAACCAAGGGACACATTGCTTCTTCACTAAAAATGTAATCCTGATTTTGGAATTTCTTGTTCAGACCAAATATTGGCCCAACACATAATTAGAAATTTTCTTCAGTCATTTGTAAGAGGCACCCAAAGACAGCTCAGTAAGGCTGCAACAGTCAAGAGGTACACTTTGTAAATATTTGATTAAAGAGAAACTTTCTGTTTTCATCTTACTGAAAATGAATAATTTTTAAGTTATAAGGTAAGAATATGGGTGCCCACAGATCCTGTGAGGATCTTAGATCCTGAAGAATGACAATGTACTGAGAGAATGTAACAGTGACCTTCGTCTTCATCTTTTGCTGTTTGGGAAAAACATTGGTTATTAGTACTGAAGCTAAGAATGTTGGATAACAGCCACAGTTTTTAATATAATTTAAATTTTATACACATTGCATGTCAACTAATGTTACAACATTTATTTATGAATTCTGAATGAATTAACACTTTTCTTAAGAGAATTATGAGAAGGACCAGCCAAATAGCTCAGTGGATTAAAGTGCCTGCAAGCAGACACAGGGGCCAGGGTTTCCATCCTTAGGCTGCGCTGCCAGCCTCACCCTGGATGCACACTGAGAGAGCAATTGAGACTAGGCATGGTGGTGCACACCTGTAATCCCAGCTCTTTAGAGGTTGTAAACGGGCAGACCACTACAAGTCTGATCTAGTAGTGAGACCCTGAATACCCTGTAGATCCTTCCCTAAATATACCAAAAAAAAAAAAAAAAAAAAAGCCAAGAAAGAGAATTATGAAATGCATGAATCACAAGCATTGAGCAGAAATACTAACATTTTAAAAATTACTGAGCAATAGTATTATATATAGAACATTATATTCAATATTTGTATCTGAGATGAATATATACTTCTTAGATGAAGAAATACAAATGGCAAATAAATATATGAAAAAATGGTCAATATCAGTGGTCATTCAAGAAATGCAAATTAAAACAATGCTGAGATTACATCTCATCCTAGGAAGAATGGGTAACACCAAGAAGTCCACCAGTGACAAATGCTGGAGAGGCTGTAGGGAGAAAGGAGTCCTTCAGTGTGGACACGCCTCAAAAAAATGAGGATTGGAAGTCTCATTCAACCCAGCTCTGCCACAGCAATATATGAGCAACTGTTTTTATAGCGGCACTATTTGTCAGAGCCAAACCTTGGAAACAATCCAAGTGCTCATCAACTGAAGAATGGATAAAAAAAAGACATGATCTATTTATATAATGAAGTATTAATTCAGATATAACGAAAGAAAACTCAAGACTTTTATTGGGATACTGGGGAAGTAGCTCATGGCCTAAGTGTCTGTATGACAAATGCAAAGACTTGGGTTTGATGCCAGCCCTGGATCCCCAGCCACATTGTGCTGGTCACTAAAGCCAGGCATGGTGACACGCACCTGTAATCCCAGCACTGGAGAGGCTGAAATAGGACGATCACTATGAGTCCAAGCTCTGTAGCAAGACCTTGTACCAAATAAGTTAATAAGGAAATAAATCAGGCCCTCTTGTGTGATCATTATATTGCCTTCCTAGTGTAAGAACCTGAGTTTAATTAGAATCTGAAAATTACAGTGGATGCTCTGTGTATCTAGTTTGTATCTAGTTGTCTACCCAAAGCTTCACGTAAATCATGGGGCAGTCAAGAGCATGACTCTTGAAACAGGCCAAAGAACCAGGGCGGAGCTTGAGGGGCGTGGCCAAGAGAGGCTCAAACCATTAAACTGACAGCACACTTTGTCAGAGCTGCGCGGGCCCCCGCCCCCAAGGCCAGTTGTCTCTTGGAGGTATGGAGCGAATCATACTGGACACAGCTGCGTAGTCTTGGAGTCTTGCTATGTAATTCAGGCTGCTTTAAATTATGAAACCTCCCATGACTGTTAGCTAAATAAACCTTTCCTTCCCTAAGCTGTGTGTCAGGTATTTGTCCCAGCAATGAAAGAAAAGTCACTAAAACACCATGAAAGGGGAAAACTGCTCACAGGGAAGGAGCAATTAGGATGAGAGAAAGGAGAAAAGTAAAAAGGAAGGAAAGGAAAAAGAAATCTATTTGTATATACACAGGATAGCTTGGATAATTGAATTGTTGATTTCTGCTGGTCTAAAGAGTAGTTAATGCTTAATTTTTCTCATTTTACATTTTTATAATTTTTCATCAATCTTACAGACTTATATTTGGTAATCTGAACAACTAATTTGAAGACAACAATATGCAATATAATAATCATTGTTGAATTTTTACTATTTGGTTTGGTGAAATTCTTCATTGTTCTAATGAAGAACTTTGTCTTGCCATTTTTTTACATTCTCTCTAAGAGTACAGAAAATATTAAACAAAAAATGTTTGCAGTAAATGAGCACAATCTGAGATTCAGCATTTTGTTTTTTATTGAAACTTGAGGTAGAGGAGTTGACAAAAACATGAAAAAAGTTGAATGAAAAAAAAATTTTTACAGGGTAAACAGCATTAGCAAGTTGGTCAATTATTTTCTGCTTTTATGAGGTTCCAAAACAGGTACCAAAAGATAGCATAAGTAGGTTTGCCTTGAGGGTTTGGACCATTTTCACACTCTACCAACAAGAGCACAGGGAAGCTGGTTTAGTCACTAAGTCAGAATAGTGCCTACATTACCAAATGAATGGGCACTGGATTGTAGCTCAGTAGTAGAACACTTACCTAGAAAAAGGAAAGATTCAATCCTCAGCATGGAAAACAAAACATGAGAAGAACAACACAGCTGTTGTGTGCAGAGTAATTATTTTTTACACCATTTATTTGCCTTTTTGTGGATGAGACTTTAATTTGCCATTCACTGCTTGATTTTCTTCCTTCCTTCTTTCCTTCCTTCCTTCTTTCCTTCCTTCCTTCCTTCCTTCCTTCTTTCCTTCCTTCCTTCCTTCCTTCCTTCCTTCCTTCCTTCCTTCCTTCCTTTTACTTTCTAATATTTTTGTCTTCATTTTGTTGTTAACTAATAATGTGGTGCTGATTACCATCTGATGTTCCTTCACCCAGTGAGTATCAAAGCTGCTCCTTTGCCTAGAGAAGTGGTTCTCAACCTGTGGGTCTTGACCCTGGCGAGGGTCGAATGACCAAAACACAGGGGTCACCTAACGCCATCAGAAAATACATATTTAAACCCATGCTATGCCATGATGAAATGTTATTTATTGGAATTAGTAATAAATATTTCTCAACATATAATTAAATATTGTTTTGTGATTAATCACTATGTTTAACTTATGTTTGATTTGTAGCAATGAGAATACATAAAGCATGTCAAATGTTTACATTCTGAATCATAACTGTAGCAAAATTACAGTTTTGAAGTAGCCACCAAAATTATTTTTTGGTTTGGGGTCACCACAACATGAAGAACTGTATTGCGGGGTCACGGCATTAGAAAGGTTGAGAACCACTGGCCTAGAGCGTCACAGGCAGCACCCTACAAATAGGAGAGGAAGGCCTGAGAGTTTGCATAAGCTTGTGGAATGCTCCAGATGGGAGAAATTTTAAACATTCATGTATTTCACTTTAGCTGAAGTAGTGTGTGTGTGTGTGTGTGTGTGTGTGTGTGTGTGTGTGTGTGTGTTGACAAGGGCAAGGAGTTATAATTTACAAAGTTAATGGTGGTAAATCCTGTAACCAGTGCAAAGTTGCTGCCCCATGGAGAACTTGCTGAGTTGCATATTATCATGGAAAAGCTATAATTTAAAAGCAATCAGAAAGAATTGGTCAACATCAAAATGTAACACAAACCTAATATTAAGGGTTTTTTGAAAGATGAAAGGAAATGTTTTATCCCTCTATTTCAGACATTTGTCTACTTTGTGTGCAAGAAAAAATTTAAAAAAAAAACAGCTTTGAGAATTTAACTACCACTTCAGGTATACACCAACAAAAATATAAGATAAATGTTTAAAAACTGAAAATAGAGTCTAAAGTCATGTTTGTTTTCCTTGATTTCCCCTGATTTGTACTTTTATAAAAATTTGATCTTTCACGGGCCTGACTTTTCATTTAATTCAATTATTCTATGTATTCCTCCTACGCACAGGTTTAGACTTTTATCATATATATTATCTCTGTCCACTTAGAAGTTACAAAGTGCTTTCTTTCAGATGTCCACAGTGTTTGGATTAAGGCACGATAAGTTTTAAACAAGCCAAAAAGTTATTTCAAACAAGGTCGGCCTGGCAAGCAGTCATTAAGAAGAGAAGGGAGGAAGAAAGTTAGTACACTTCAGTGCATTATTAATGCACATTTTTCTGATGTGCAACTCAGTAATCTCATAAAGAGCTAAGTTTTTATACTCAAGATATGGCTAGACAAGAAGAAACAAAACACATGCTAAATCGTGTATCATGGTGTCTTGGACAGCTTCAGGTGGCAATAAATCTACTTCCAACTCTCTATGCCTTATTGTTTTTGGAATCCTATATTTGCAGCCCTAAACTCTTGAAATGCTTTATCTCTTTATGGATAATGAGTAGGCAAGTGTTCCGTTGTCTCTATGTGGACAGCTGATTATAAAATTTAATTTCTTACTTTCACATAAACCTTTCAGTTTTCAGGAAGGTCAGTTTCTCTGCATATGGCAGCCAATAAATAATATATGCATTGATAAGAGTCATGTGTATGGACCACTGTCCTGTGATTGTACCAACAGCTTTGCTTTCTGAGGACATAGGACTGTATATTTCAAGTTGCATAGACTATCACTGTGTATTCATGGTTTTCGGTACTATTTAAAGTGAAAGACAAGATCCTCGGGTTTGTATAGAAGAATGAGAGAATTGTGTGCTCAGAGAAAGTGCTTCCACACTGCTGTAAGTAATTTAGCCATATTGAAATGATTTGATGTGAGGGAAGAAAACTAAATACTATAAATAGTAAAGATGTTCATATACTGGTATCCTTTCTAGTATGGGCTTTCAGGCAAGCAAAATAAAAGCCTGTACAAAAGAGAAAATATTAATAGAAGTGTGTAATGTAGAACCCAGGAACTCCTGCTATGGAGAGGGAATATGCAGTGGTCACAAAGATATGTTGAAATGCACTCAGCACACTTAAGGTGAATAATAACTTGGTTGAGAGTTTAATGTTTGTTCTACATGTCAAATATTGGGTAGGTAAGCTTGACATAATGGTTTCAGACAATTGTTATCCTCTGAACCAGTTAGTAGCAACTCGATTTGAGAAAAACTATTAGCAAACAACATACTTCACCCGGAAGCTCCTGGTCTGGCCACTTTGAAATTTGGAGCAATCTTTGGTCTGTACATTCTCCATCATCATGTCCACCCCTTATCACAGCCAGCGGGCACCCTGGTGAGAAGGAACAGAAGGGCTTCTCGGTGTGCACTATTGTGGGCCTTGGAGGACTGCTTACGTTCACGGTGACACATTTACCTTCCCCAAAGCAGCTGCCTTTGTTTTCTCAGGCACAGAAGCGCATTGGCAATTTAATAGCACCCTTCTGTGTGACTAAGTTTTTTTTTTTTTTTCCCCAATGTTGTAGAACTTTTTAAAACCAAGAAAACTAAAGGAGTACTATCTATCTAATTAAATCATAAGCAATGCCTACGTGTCAAGTGTACAGTTCTATTCTATTCTTCACTTAGGAAGGAGTTGAACAAAGCCAAATTTACTTTGAAACAATGCAAATTAAAGCACTAAGAACTAAGGAAAATAGTACTTGTGCAGAAGACTTATTTATGGAATTCAGAATGTTCATTAAGAGTTAGGGTCATAGGCTAGTGGTAGAGTGAAAACACATTTATTAAAAATGGTTGTTCTAGTCACACTGTAACATGTCTATATGTACCTTTTGACTAGTCAGAGTTATAGCAATTTCAGAGCTGACACTTTTAAGAGATTTGGAACTTATCTTCACTTTAGAAGCATAGTGAGTTACTGTGGTTTAACAATGATATGTAGCCAATAATTCTACATCTGTGATGTCTCTCATTCTCTCTCCCTTTATTTTCTTCATCTTCTCCAGTTACTGCAACATCCCTGAAACTGGCTTCTCAGCTTCCTGCCCTCACTCCTTCCAGTAAATGCCCCACACTGCAGCCCTAATTAGTGTCGCTAAGTGCAACTCTGTCTGTCTCCCTTCTATAGCTCCAAAACTCCAATACACAAGACACAGCCTTGAGGGAAGTCAAAGTGTAGGCCTCATTTTCCTATAATCTCATTTTGTGTTCCTTATTGTCTCACACATTAGAATGATATCAAACTTCTTCCAGTTACCTGAACTTATCCCTCCCCCTTGAAGAGAAAGTTCTCACAGTCCACCTTCATCTCCCAGGTAACTTGTTCTTGATCATTCTTTAAATTTCATCTTCAGGGTCAATTACCTGCAAAAGTCTTCACTGAATCGCTCAGAATTAGCTGGAGCCTTGGTCTAGCTGTGCATACTGTAGCTCTCTACATGTGCCCGTCACGGGATTCTGTGCTCACGTATCCATTTCTGTACACATCTAGTACTGTGCATACTCTTTTCCATGGTCAGTCATAGTGAGTAAGCTATGGCCTACCCAAAATATGTGCACATTCCAACCCCTGGAACCACTGGTGTGACTTTATTTGGAAAAGGGGTGTAAGCAGATATAATGTGGGGAAAAGAATTATCTTGTATTACCCTGATAAATTCTAACACAATATCCTCATAAAACACAGAAGAGGATAGGACACAGAAGTAGAGGAAAATACCACATGAGGTAGAAGCGGAGGCTGCAGGAAGAGCACTCCAAGCAGAGGAGGAGAGGCTGGAAGTGGAAAGGAAAGATTCTGCCCTTGGGAGAACGCAGCACTGATAGTGCACATTGGTATCTGGCCCTAACATGAGAGGTTCAAAACAATCTTGCTCTTTTAGGTGATTCAACTTGTCACAGCGGCCTCAGGAAACTCCAAGCTAAAATTCAATTTAAATATTTTGAAGGCAGGTAAAATCATCTCATAACTTTATCATTCTCCGTCCTGTACCTGACACCCTCTGGATATACAATATGCATTTGTTAAATTTCTGTCAGTGAATGACTTAGTGAAGACAAATATGGCACTGTAAGCATCACCTTAGCGCAAAGTAATGAATATAGGGTCTACTTTTTTCACTCCTCCTGTTCCAGTTCAATCACTTAACTATCTGCTCCTCTAGGATTTCATCACTATAGTTCAACCAATTACATTTTCTCTAGTGATTTTATCATACAATTGTGTATGTGTGTTGAAATTCTCATGGGCTTTTTAGTCTTAATAAATATGACATTCCTGGGCTGGTGAGATAGCTCAGTAGTCAAAAATACCTGCTTAAGTAAGCTTAAGCAAGTATACAGGAACCCTGGTTCAATCCCCAGCACAACATGCTATGCCAGCTCTACCCCCAGGGTGGGCTGAGCTGGCCACCAAAAAAAAAAAAAAAAAAAAAAAAAGACATTCCTTAATAGCCCTTTCCTATTCAAATTAGATCAACACTACACTGAAACCTGTCTTCTACAAAGTACTTGTTTTTAGGCTTATGGATACTCTTAAATATTGTCTTATTCCTTGGAATTATAAAATTCACTAGACTAAGAAAAACATTTGAATGAGAACTAATATTTACTGAAATCTTTCAATCAAAAAATACCATACCCCTTATCAGTCTAAAAATTATTTTCTGATAGTTTACATATATTAGCCTCTCCCATTGCTTTTGTGGCTTTTAGCCATAGTTTTTCTTAGGTGTTTCATTAACTTTTATCTGTATCTCTTAACTTCTATCTAGAAGGGCCAATCAAAATATATACAAAATATTTAAATTTTTTAAAAAGATAATATAAGACACATTGTCATTAATCCCACTCAAATATATGTCCCACACACACTTAAAACAAACTTATTCCATCATTTTTGCCACTTCTTGCACCAGTTCTGGAAGTCATCTTTCATGAATGTTTTTATGAGGTGTGATTTAAAAATTCAGTGAATGCTACTCTGGAGAGCCATCCGATATAAACGCAGGCTTGTAAAATGTTACACCATGTCCTCGTCTACCTTATTAGATCTGGCACTGTCTAGCTTTTGGCTCTTTCCTAGTTACCATGATTCAATTCAGGATACCAAGGCAACCACAAGAGTACAACCAAAGACACGCATAAAAGACTTACAGAACTGCTTCAGGAAGTAGCAAGAATGGTAGTAAATTTGTTTAAAGTTAAGGGCAATTTATTTAGGGAAGATTTATTATATTTATCATATTATTCTTTTGCTATAATAAATTTAAAAATTTGAACACTGATCATATTTTTCATCATGGTTTATATTTGATACTTCTTTGTACTATTGCTCTGTTTATTATGAGATTCATGAATCACTGGACAAGATAAGCAACTTGGTCTTCACATGAATATATTTCATTGTTTATTATCCCATGGATTATTTATTGCTATAGTTCTTAATTTACATAAACTCTTCCTTATTTTTATTTTCTTAACCAATCCACAAAAAGGCATTGCATAGTTATTTTATGCTAAGCACTCTTGTGTATGCTAGGTATTGAAAATGGCAACCTTATTCCAAAGGGCTTGCTTTGTACTGGATGGGGGCAAAAAGAAAACTAAAAAGTGAGTAACAAGCTGGGGAAGGCATGAAATACACACTTGACAAAGCAGAATCTAAGAATAAGATCTTAGAGGCCATGAGAAGAAGATATGTCTAAAAAGGAAGGTAAATTAAAAGTTTCAAATGTTGTGCGTGGACCCTGCTAGAGTAAGGAGAAAAACAAGATTTAATATCCTGAAGCCCATTGGAAGCTTGCTGAATGAAACTTTGATGGGACCAGATGCTTGTCTTAATAGGTGTAGGAGCAAAAGAGGGCAGAAATTTTAAAAGGTAGGAAAGACTACTAAGTAATATTCGTTAGAAGTGGAAAGAAAAGATACTGGAAGCTAGAGGAGGATTTTTATTAATATTCATATTTTCCCATAGTATTTGTAAGCTGTGAGAATTAATGCAAGCTAAGAAATGTTATTAAAACACAGGAGGTAGGGGATAGGGATAGCTCAGTGGAATGAATATATGCATGCCTGGCAAGTACAAGGTCCTGAGTTGATCCCCAGTACTGAAGAAAAAAAGAAGAAGAAGAAGAAGAAGAAGAAGAAGAAGAAGAAGAAGAAGAAGAAGAAGAAGAAGAAGAAGAAGAAGAAGAAGAAGAAGAAGAAGAAGAAGAAGAAACAAAGAAAAACAGAAGGTGACTCTGAGTTTTGCCATTGACATGCTGCAGAAGGCAGAAACCCAGGGGATGGAGAATGGATCAGGCTTAGATCTCATCTGAGAGTACATACCCATAACAACAGGGAATGTGACCACTATGGAGTATGTTCTCTGCACACTTACTACAGCACGTTCTTGTTTTATAGATGTAACATTCCCTCAGAGTTCTCTGATAGTACTAACTATAGGAACTATTTTAGAAATTTCTAACATTTTCTCGATATCATCTGAAATAATGTCTTTTTTCTACAATAGACTATTTTCCACCAATTGGTTTTTCTTATAATTTTGTAACCTCAATTACCTTTTCTGAATTAAGAGAAATAGGTTATAATAGATGAATAGTGTGTCATCTCACTGTAATTTCTATGGAAATACATTATGTAAGAATTTAAAAAACACAACAAAACTGAGTTTCTACCCTATTCATATCCTCACTTTAGCCAGTGGAAACGCTAAAATATATTACTCGCTGTCCCTCTAGCTTTAGTATTTGGTATTATTTTAATTTACTCTACACAATATAGTCATATTTCATCTTCCTAAGAAATTTTCATCAGGTGATTTCCCCAGAACACAGCTAACCTACCTCTCCTGATCTATGAGACATAGATCAGATCCCTGGTTAGCACCTTAGTTCTCTGTCAGTCCTCGTTAAAATAATCTCTCTACTGTACCAAAATCCTAGAAAAGCACGTTCCACGCGTCTGCTCCTTCCGGCCACCCACAGGCACTGAGAGTCTCAAGTAGTCACTGTGGGCTTACAACCCCAAGGGCTGCATTTATCATTTAACTGTTTCCACTTTTCACTTCTTTAAGTTGTTAAGATAGCATCAGCCAAATCTTTCTTAAGATCTACTTGCTGAGGAAGAAAATAAAATAAAGAAGTTTAATGTATTTGTTCAGCTTGTTGGAGGGAAACTGCGAATATGATTTGATGGTGTCATAGCCTCATTGGTGACTATCCGATTCCCTTGTGTAGCGGAAATGACTAATGTCACAGCAGACGCATATCCAGCATGTCAGTTTGCAAACGGGCAAATGGATAGAGAAGTCCTTGTCCTCTTAGTCACAGTTAACTGCTATACTGTTTCTACTTTCAGTGAAATCAGTGGAAACTGCAATTTCCAGGTACACTTATTGTGTTCCAAGAACAAAAGGTCAAATGATGCCCTCTCCTGTCCCTAACTCTGATGCTTTTATCACCTTCTTTAATTTCACATTTACGAAGGGGTATATCCTATGGTGAAACTGTAATTATTTGCAGAAATATAAATTTGTATTAATTTATTATTTCATTCAGCATCCCTTTTTTTAACTAATGTTTAATTAGTATTATGTTAGATATGTGAAAATAAGCTACTATGCCTTCCACTGAAAGAAACCCATAGGAAGAACAGTCATGGCACAACGATTTCATTACAACCAGGCCTTTGGTGGTGGGATGACTTCACTTTGGTCTGTCTGGACCACCATCGTCTATGTCTATTGTTGCCTCCACATCCTGCTTTGTTAGACTCACATTTTAGTCTCTGAAAAATCTTACTTATGTGACAAATTATACTTATGATTTAGATTTTTCCTAAAAGTTTGTTGTGTCTCTTTTTATGCAAATATGAAAATACATCTAGTTTCATGTTCTCTACATTTAAGACTCATAGTAGCATAAAAATTCTGTTGTAATTGTTAAAATATCTTTGTTTATATATTCAATATTCTTAATATTTTGAAAATCCCAATCTATTTTCTTTGATGAGATTAAACTTTAAATTTAAAATATCAGGCTTGTGAGACAGCTCAGTGGTCCAAGCACCTGCTTGGCAAGTGCAAGGAACTGGTTTTGTTCCCTGGTACCACATGTCATGCCAGCCTTGGGACCCTGACTGCATCCTACAGGGCCTGAATCCCAGGCATGTAATCCCATAACTTGGGAAGCGGAGATATGATGATCAATAGCAATCTGAGCTGTGTAGCAAGACCCTGTGCCAAATTACTTATTTGGCACAGGGTCTCACTACATAAATAATTAAACAAATAATGATTTTTTTTTAGAAAATAAGTTACCAAACAGAAGAAAATGGTGGCATTTTAAGTTCACTGTAGTTGAGTCTGTACATTTCACTCATTTCTTATTTCCAATTAACTTTCCAAGATGGCATCTGTGGTCTCCTTATTACAAATTCAGTTCCGGATCTCTCAGATCCACTGCTCATTGACTACAGAGCTGATACTTTCAGCCTCACAGGCTTCAGTCTTTAAGGTGTCCCAAGCACTGCATTGTGAGTCTCTAGGCTGCGTCTTCCCAGTTCACCTCAGTGCTTTTCAATGAGCAGATCCGCTTCTGCAAGAGATGTTGTGGTTACAATTATGTCTCTCTTTTCATTATGAAAATACCACTGTTTATAATCTTTATTTTCTATGGTTGCTATTCAGAAGAGGACCTTTTATTCACTTTCTTTCTTTAATTCACTAAGTCCAAATATCTCCATAGCTTCTGGGAACATGCTAAAAAAAAACCCAGGAAATTCATTTTTAATCCAGAATGTTTGATCAAAAGCCTGATTGAAAAGATGACCTTTCATTGATTCTTCAAAGTCAGAAACTAAAGAACTTTTGAACCAAAATTGAAAATCAAAGTTTGGTACCAGTTATTTCCTGAAATAAACTTTTGTTATTAATGTAACTGTGTTGTCTCAACAGAGAGACCTTTTAAAAAGACTGTTTCACCCAATTTCAAAGTTGGTATACAACACATTTAAGCCCAAAAGGGAAAATTATCTCTAGACACTTAGAAATTTATTACTTCTTAAACTAAAATGATAGTGTTATCTTTTCTGTTCATAAAATGGTTGCCTTATTAATATCATGATCAAAATATTTTCTCATTTAGCTACTAATGTAAAATCAGGAAATTTAGTGTCTTTGCAAAAGAAAACTAAGAAAAATATATAAAGAATTAACTTCTATGGCAGTCCGTTTGAGATGCTATGACAAAATAATGCAGGGTAGGTAGTCTATAAACAAGACAAATTTATTTTTTTACAGCCCAAGACATAGCTGCTGCTACATTTGACCAGAGGGGAGGGCTTATTCCTCGGCTCCTGGACAGTGCCTCCTGCCTGCATGTTCCCACAGCAAGACAGACCTCTCTTGGGCCTCATTTGGAAGGACACTTGGTTTCATTCAGGAAGGCTCAATTCTTAGGATCTAATTATTTCTCAAAAGAACCTATCTTCTAATAACAACTTATTGGGATTAGCTTACAAAATAAAAATTTCAGGATGATACATAATTTCAGAACATAGAAATATCAGTAAGCTCAGTTGACAAGTTTTTCCACACTTGCTGCAGAACAATGGCACTGTCATTTTTCTTTATTTATGATCAAATGGCCTAGATTTATCTCAGGGAAGAGGTATGGTCTCTTCCTGCTCTGCTAATACCCGGCATGGAGCAAATCTCTCACCTGAGTCTTGATTCAAAGATGGGTATTCAATTAGGAAATCTTTCCATCCCTTTTAGCTCTTCATGGCTCCAATTCTCATAGATTTGTTTGTCAGTAAATTATGTTTGCTCTCTAGGCAACAGTTGCTTATTTGTTGGTGTTTGCGTTCAGACATAAGAACTTGTCACACACCAAAAGTTCTCACTACAGTTAAAAGTTTACAACAGCATCATTTAAAAAAGACTTGAAAATATTCTCTTGAAAATCTGCCTCTTCTTCTCTCTCTAAAGATGGTTTGCTCACAGCTCCTGCCTGAGCACTCCTGACATTTCAAGGAAGCACCACATCCCTAACCTGCATGCTAGCGATCAATGCCATACAGGCTGGCTCTTGGTCATGCTCTAGTTTTTTTCATATTTGTCTCATCTACTGCAAACTTTTTAGGTAAAGACACTTTTCTTTACTCCTCTATAGGGAGGCTAGTATTCAGGCCCTTAGTAAGTATTTACTTGTTGGTTGATAGATTGTCATGCTGATTGAATTGCTTACACAGTTAGGTAATGCTCTGCTGTACTATCCTCTTGAAAAGCATGAGTGCTGATAACAAAATGTAATGATATGATAGTCAGTGCCTATGCTTCTCATGAAAGGGAATCCCAGCCACTACAAGGAATGTTTGAATTGCCCTGATTTGACAAGTGGAATCGTTTTGTCCAAGGCATTGGCATGCCCTGCCAATTATAACCCAAGGGTGGTTTTCCCCAATGAAGCACGGCCCTGAAAATCTTCAGCGGCACCAGATATGTCCTAGAGGATCACTGCTGAAGACATCTAGGGACACAAGCCAAGTTTCACAGTGTACAGAGAATTTCTAAAGATTGATGGTCATTTGTGTAAGACTTAATGAATTCCTAAATAAAAGTATGAGTCAATTTGACACTGTGCGGAGCAATTTATAGAAAACTAAACACTAGTTGAAAGCATAAATACCTCTGCAAAATTTCCATCTCCCTGTCCCATTTTCATTCCCCTCCTCTGATAAAATGTACAATCGGAGCCTTCACTGAGCCCACGTATGTGTATAGATGTATATGTCGGTCTGCAATGAGCATAGCTCTGCTTTTCCCAGCAAGGTGACTTGGATCATGAAGGTGAAGGACACTGCTTCCAGTCTCTCAGTCCTTCCCTGGGAAAGTTAAAAATAAGCCTTGAAAAAAAAAGTTGGCACTTGTTATTTGAGAAAATTACTTTATTCCAGGAACTGCCTCATGTAGCAGAAATTTATTTACCATCTGTGTGGACTTTAAAAATTTTCCATCTTAACTGATACACAACTGAAATAGAAACAGACTTTCCATGCGTAGGTTTTCCACAAGTCTTGACTTTTCAAAGGGTGTTAGCGAAGGAACTTTGGGGATTTTTGTGGTCCCCGAAGTGAGAGGTCTAGATGGACATCCTCAGCCCTGAGATTCTTTGGGGAAATGCCTTGGCTGATGTCACCCAAAGAGACTGGGTGTGGTTCCAGAGTTGGGTAGAAGGAAGGGTGGTAGGAGCTGCCAGCAACATGGCCTGAAGGTGCTCTTTCTCCTGTTCCCTGTTTTCAACTATTTTCCATAAACAAAATGAGTATCTTTTAAGGTATAGGATATATTGTTATACACATTTAATTATAAGTAAAGGCACAATAAAAATAATTACATCTTTTACAAACTTTTGCACCTCATAATAACCAACATCTGGAACCAGTGAGATGGAAAGCTGAGGCAACCACAGGGACCACAGTTCGAGTTTCAGCACCATATGCTGCACCAGCCCCATCTCTAGGGCACACTGAGACAGCCATAATAATAGCAAAAAAAAAAAATTACCAACATCTTTTTGAGATAGAAACATTCAAGCACTGCCCTCCCTCTCAGCAAATGTTATATATATTTTCACAATGCTGTATATTGATTCTCCAGAATGTACTGATATTGACTGAAACTTTACACCACTTTTCCAACATCTCACCTTCCCTTCTGCTAAACCCTAGCAATCACCGTGCTCTCCCTACTTCGGTGACTTTGACTACAATAGTCTCACGTATGTATGAGATCATGCATGATCATGGTGGCTGAGCACAAGGGAGCTTGTTGCCAGTCACTGTTATATATACACTAGAAAAAACTCAAAAGAAATGGAAGGGCAGTGTTTCCTCTCTATAGCTTATTTAGCACAATGTCTTTCAAATTCATTCATATAACAAATGGCAAGAGGGCCCAGCGGGATGGCTCAGTGGTCTAAAGCCCCTGGTTGGGGAAGCTTGGGCGGCTTCAGGGACTGTGGTTCGATCCCCGGCACCACATGCTGCGCCAGCCCTGACCTTGGGGTGGGCTGAGCCTGCCATAAAAATGAGTGAATAAACAAAGGTTCTGAAACAAGAATAAAAATAATAAATAAAATTTAAAAAAAACAAATGGCAATAGTTCTTTATCACTAAATAATATTCTCCATAGTGTCTACCAATCAAAGATTGAAAATTAGGCCTGTGAGGGTTGCATCTGCACTGATCATATCTGTACTTCATAATAACTGTTTACACATTCTATTAGATGTCATAAGTAATCTAGGTGTGATTTATAATATGTGAGAGGATACACTTAGGTTGTATACAAACATTAGGCCACTTTCTCCTTGGTGAGGAATGTAGACACTCATGGATTTTGTTGTCTGTGTTGTTTCCAGGAGCCAAATTTTCAGGAGCCAATACTAAGAGGCAAAAATATGCACCATATGTCTTCTTTATCTGTTTGTCTATTGGTTGATATTATGTTTCCTTCCCTTCATTATTGTGTGTAATAATACAAATATGTCTTCAAGATAATGATAAACTTTAGAACACACAACTAGAGCTGACTCGTGCAGTAACTCTATTTTTAATATTTTTAGGAATTTTCATAATATTTTTAATAGAGAATGTACTAATTTCCACCAAGAGCATACAGTTCCCTGTGTTCTAAATTCTGACTGTGTTCAATACCTTTTTTCTTGATTAATTACCACTCTCACAGGTTATATGGTTTCAATGTTCATTTTTCTGAAGAATAGTAGTGTTGAGAACCTTTTCTATATCTGTAGTCATATATATGAATGCTATGAATACCTTATATTTTTGTGATATTGAATTCTTAGTATATAGGTATGTAAATATTTCCAATGTGTTATAGTTGGCTATACACTTCATTATACTTTAAAAAAGATAAAAGCCTTTTGAACAATAAATTGCTTTTTCCTGAAGTGTTTTTACTTTACGTGGTCAGATGACTATGTGTACATATACCTATAGTATACTTCCATCTTTTCTAGTTGTATCAAAGGACTGTTTTGTTCAAATCTTTTACTAAATCCTTCCACAAGAGGAAGCAACTTTGTTCAGTGAGGGGGAAAAATGAGACTGAATGGGTGTTTGAGAATTTGTTGGTACACGTTGCTTCATATGAACAGCAGAAAAACTGAAGAAGGTCCAATTGCCATCTTTCATTTAAACTAAGCTTCCTTGCCCAGATGTTCCTCCACAATTTACGCTATGATATCACTATTCAGGAGGGTATAAGTTAGACTAGCTTATGTACTTTATTTTCGTCAACATTTATTTTATGCCTTCAGGAAAACCCAAGAGCTCTGAGGCATTTTGGCACCTGCATGGATGTCTAGCAAATCATAGTCGCTGTCTTCCTCATGGGCCCATCTCAAAGCTATCAGAAACTCAAAATCATGTTGATTCTTTATATTATGAAAACAGTTTTTAAATTTTTTAATGTTTGCTCTTTTAAAACATTTTAAAACTATTTATTATTCAAGTTCTTTTTTCTTTTTCTCATATATTTGGTACAGGCTGTCACTATGCATCATGGACTCATAGTAATCCTCCTGTTTCAGCCTCCCCGGGGATGGGATTACAAACATGGCTCTGCTGGTCTTGGTGGCAGGCTTGGTAGTACATGCAGGATCCAGGATGGAACACAGAGCTTACATAGAGTTAGAAGTAATAAAGTTATAGAATCATTGCTGATGTAATGATTAGGCAGGTAAATACAGTGTGAAATTAATAAATTTAAAATTTTAATGCAATATACAAATCACTAGAAAAGTCACACTTATCTAGATTCAATCATAGAAATTTAAGGGGTTTTTTTGTCTTCAATAAATATATCTTTTTAATTACTTTTAATAAGAAAGTACAATATGATGGTTTCAGAATACATCAGTAGTACATTCCCAATAATTGATACAATGTATATTGTTGTCTTTGTCGTAGTTACACAGAGCACAGGTGTAGACATGATAAATACTCTAATGGGTATTGGTACAAAAGATTTCCTCTCATTGATCTGAGAAGGTACTTGTGTAGTTGTGTATACAGTTAAATGTTCCACAATTGCAGTGGGTTTCTGGCAAAACTGGCAATGCTGGAAACTACTGATTTGAGCCTTTTATGGCTCAGCATACTAAACCACCTTCATGTTTTATGCATGATGTTTGAATTTTTCTGCTGGGCGGATAAGGGTAAGTTAAAGCAAGACATGTATAACAAAACATATAGTTTTTGTATCTCCCAAGGTCAGTGAAATCCATTTAGGATTTACTTTGGGACCATGTACAATGCTTTGTAGAACTCTTGTCAGTGTCAGCCGCCTGGATGAGTCACAGCCATTGCTTGACAAGTTTGCTCTCTGTAAAAGCCCAAGAGAATGTTTTCTCTCTAGAAGACTCTCCTTAGGCATGCTATATTCCTTAAATCCCTTTTCTCTGTAATCCCTTAATTTTTGTGAGCAGAAAATTTGGGAAACCACTGAGTTAAAGGATGCTACAGCCCAGATTCTGTTCAGTCCTGAGTCTTCACTGACTTTGAAGGGCTAGGTCAAAATATTGGCTATCCTTGCAGGCCTTTTTTTTCTCTAATTTTTGGTCTGTAATCTTATCTTCTTAACCCTCCAGAAGAAAGGCTTAGTGATACTATTACTCTAAAACATGGGTGCTTGATCTTAACATCACTGTCTTTCTGAATATCAAAAATCTTAGGCGACTTGGAATTGGTATTATCTATCAATCATTGATATTCTAATAAATCTCTATAGAATATGATAAAAGCAGTTACATATTTTTTACACAGAAATTGAGAAATCTAAGCATGTATGAAATTTTAGACTGCTCATCCTTCGGCATTTTTCCTAGTCTCTTACTCTCATTTAATATTCTTTCTTGTTTTCCTGTAAACCAATCACTTACTTGAGAGAGAGTATAACAATAACTGAAATTACATTAGAAGTACCACACATCTAAAAGACTAGGAACACAGGTATTCCAAACATAGTTTTAGTGTTACATATTACTACCATCAGTGTGAAAAACGTTTTGAGGTTTCTTAGGAGCATTGTCTAACTCATCCTGTGCATATAAATGCATAGTTTTGCTTCTGCCATGTTTCCTATATTTTCTGCTGTTTAACTCTTAAGTCTTTGATTTCCATTCAGCTGTGTTATGCTTCTCCATTTTTATTTCTTCTTTTGAGTTCTTACACTAGGGAGACCATACAATATTTACATGTGTAGGTATAGTTTATTTGACTTATGACTATGCGCTCAAGATATACCCATTTATATACGAAGTTGCCTTAGTTAATTTTGTACTTGTTGCTGGGACAAACACCTGACACTCAAACTGAAGCAAGAAAAGGTTTATTTAGTTCACAGTACTGGAGGTTTCAGTCCATATTCGGCCAGCTCCAAGGTGGAGTGGTACATGGCAGACAGCAGCAGTTCATGGCAATGGAACAGCAACCATGGCGACAGAAGCAACCAACCAACAAGGGGAGCAGAGAGCAACAGTCTGTCTCTCTGCCTCTCTTTATATTACATTCAGGCTCTCCACCTCAGCCTGTCTACCTTAGGCTACACCCATAATCCCAGAAGTACTTAGAAGCATAATTCCATCAGTACTAAAACATAGAATCCCAGGGATCATGAATCAAGTCTCAAACTCTAGAAGTCCCCCACAACGATTGCATGAGGCTTTGGAGGGACAACTAGACATAAACCATAACATGCTGCCTGTGGACCCCCAAAGTCACATGCATATCCCTTTGTGCAAAAGACATTTTAGTCCATCTGGAAGAATTGCCAATGTCCCAACAGTTTCAGCATTGCTAAAAAGTTCAAATCCCAAGTCTCCTCCAAGATCCAAGGTAAACTCTCAACTATGAGCCCCTGTACAATAGAAAAGTTAAAAATATCCAACATTCAAAGGCATAAGATATACAGCACACAAAAAGTTGCAAACAACAGGGAAATACAAAGCACTGGGAACAACACATGTCCAAAACCCAACAGGGTAAACAGTAAATCCCATAGTTCTAACTGGAGCATCCAAAATAGTCTACACTGAGTTATGGGCTCCATTCATATCTGTCCCTAAGGCACACTTGGTGTTAGTTTCCATGGTTTATCTCTTAGGCCAGCTTTGCTCCCTCTTTGCATGATCCATGTCCCTGGCTTTTCCAAACTTCTGGAGTTTCCACTGAATAGGCTTCTCTCTCTGCTTCATACACTACCCTCTGAGGGGCACACTGCCTGGCCTTTCAGGCCTTCTTCTGAAATCGAGGTGGAAGCCTTCTTAACCTCAGAACTCCCACATTCTGTATATACATATGTGGATGATGCCAAAGGTTGCTGCCAGCTGGAGCAGTAGCTAGGCTTCCTTCTCTCTTAGCTGTAGGGGTTGAGTGCCTAGATCACTCAGCACTCTGACGCTGACTCTGAGGAACAAATTCTCCATGCCAGTGCCATTTTGGAACCTGGTTTGGCTGCTGCCACTATTCTGGTACTTGGGCCTCTGCAGCTTTCTTCTCAAGGCAAAACCTCTTTCCATTGTAATTCTGAGGCTGCAAAGGGTGGAGAGCTGCCATCTCTTCTGATGCCCTCAGGCTGTCCTTTTGATTCTTTGGTTCATTCCCAGCATTGGGGATTCTTTTAGCTCCATCTTTGCAGTCCAAAATTTTCTTGGTGTTTCCTTTCTGATCAAACTCACATTTTAAATCATCATGCTTGACTCTTTGCTCTTGATTCTGGACATAAATCTGACTAATAGCTGCCAATAACAACGATGCCACCAACCCAATACTTTGCTGCTTTGAAATATCTCTTGAAAGATTGATCAGTCCACCATGCTTAATCTCAGTCATAGGCAGAGTCTCTGGGCACAAGCAAAATTCTGACAGGCTTTCAGCCAATCAATAGCACAAACCATCTGGAGTCCAATGATCAATACTGTCCTTTTTGCCAACACAAACCTCCTCAGCCTGGTCTTTACAGGCAGGCCTTTTGTCAGTCTTCTAACCTCTGACCAGAATCTCCCCTGCAGAACAGCTACAGCTTTTCCAGCTCTTCACAAGTAGAGGACCTCTCCAAACATTTCCAATCTCTGCTCTTAGGCCATTCTTCATACTGAGGCTTCAAGTCAGTCTTCTGGTCTGAGTTCTGAACAGAATCTCCCCTACAAAACAGCTGTAGTGCTTCTCTTTTAGGCGACATCTCAGAACCTTTCCTATCTCTTCCAGTAAGCCATTCCCAAAAGCTTTTAATCTACATAGTTAGGTTAGTCACAGCAGTGGTCCCACTTCTCTGGTACCAAATTCTGTCTTAGTTACTTTTCTACTCATTGCTGGGACAAATACCCGACACTCAAACTGAAGGAAGCAAAGGTTTATTTAGCTCACAGTTACTGGAGGCTTCAGTCCGTATTTAGCTGGCTCCAAGGCTGAGTGGTACATGGCAGAGAGCAGCAGTTCATGGCGATGGAACAGCAACCATGGCGACAGAAGCAACTGACCAAACAGGGAAGCAGAGAGCAACAGCACGAGACTGTCTCTCTGTCTCTCTTTATATTACATTCAGGCTTTCCATTTCAGCCTGTCTGCCTAGGCTACTCCCATAATCCCAGAAGTACTTAGACCCATAATCCCATCAGTACTAAAACACATAAGCCCAGCGATCATGGGTTAAATCTCAAACTCTAGATCAGTACTAAAACACATAATTCTAGGATGATGAATCAAGTCTCAAACTCTAGAAGTCCCTGCCCAGTGACTTCATGAGGCTTTGGGAGGACAACTGGAAATAAACCGTAACAGAAGTCTTCTAATTTATTATTCTTTATAGCTAAGTAGCATTCCATTGTATAAAAATAGCGCATCTTTTTCAGCCATTCTTTAGATGATGGGCATTTTCTTTGTTTCCAAGATTTGACTATTACGATTGTGCTGCTATAAAATTAGGTACACAGATATCAGTGTGGTATGATGTTTTCAGTCCTTCCAAGAAAATTCCAAGTAGGGGGATTGATGAATTAAATGGGATTTCCATCTCCAGTTTTTTAAGGAGCATCCACCCTGCTTTTCATAATGGTTGCACCAGTCTGCATTCCCTCCAGCAGCGGAAAAGGGTTCCTTTTTCCCCACAGCCTCTCCAACTGTTGTTGTTGGTTGATTTCTTTATGGTAACCATTCTTTCTGGGGTGAGATGTTATCTAACTGTTGTTTTGATTTGTATTTCATTAATGGCTAGCAATGTGGAGCATTTCTTCATTTATTTGTAGGATTTTTGAATTTCGTTCTCTTAGAAGTATGTGTTCATCTCAGATGCACATTTCTGGATTGGGTCTTTGAATTTTGGTATCCTGGTGGTTTTTAGTTCTTTTATAAATTCTAGATAAAAGACCTTTGTCCGAATACTTATTAGTTAAAATCTTTTCGAAACTGTGGGTTGTCTTTTCACTCTGTTGGTAATTTCCTTAGAGGTGAAAAACTTAGCAACAGGAGGCCCCAGTTGTTTGTTGATTCTTTCAAGTGTTACACATGTATTTTGATTTTTGTCCGTGAACTCTTTGCATATCCCAATATCTTCAAGATATCCTCCCAATTTCTCTTCCACAAGATTTAATATTTCTCTTTTAATATTTAGATCTTTAAACCATTTTTACTTTAGTTTAGTGCATGGTGATAGACCTGGGTCAAGTTTTAGTTTTCAGCATTTGGAAAGTCAGTTTTTCCAGCATCATTTGTTAAAGAGACTATCTTTTTTCCAGTAAACATATTTGGCCCCTTTGTCAAAAATAAAGTGGCTCAGTGTTTTTGTATTTGCTTCAGTATCTTCTAACCTATTTAATTGATCCTCAGGTCTACTTTTTTGCCATTACCATGCTGATTTTATCACAGTATCTTATAGTATATTTTTAGGTCAGGAATTGTAGTGCTTCCTGCCTTACCTTTGTTGACCAGTACTACCTTTGCAATTCTGGGTCTTTCTTGTTTCTAAATACATTTCAAGAATGACTTCTCCAAATTTGTGAGGTATTTTGATGCTATTTTGATAGAAATTGCATTAAATCTTTATAACAATTTAAGGCCATCTCCATAATGTTAATTCTTCCTATTAAGGAACAGGGAATATCTTTCCATTTTCTGAAATCCTCTAGTATCTCTTCTTTCAGAGTACTATACTTTTCATTGAAAAGCTCTTTTACTTCTTTAGTTAGGTTATCTCCTAAGTATTTAATTTTCTTCAGTGCTATTGTAACAGGTATCATTCCTCTAATTTCTCTCTCAGTATGTTTGTTATCTGTATAGAAGAATGCCATTGACTTTTGTGTGTTGACTTTGTAACCTGCTATGCTACTGAATTTATATATTAAATCTAGTAGATTGTTAGTGGAGTGTTTTGAGTCTTCTAAGTAAATTATCATGTCATCTGCAAATAATGATAGTTTAGCTTCCTCTTTACCTCTTTTTATTCCTTTTATTTTTCTCTCTTGTCTAATGGCTATAGCTAATCATTCCAGAACTATATTAATAGCAGTGGTGATAGAGGACATCCTTGTCTTGTATCAGACTTGAGAGTAAAAGACTTCAGGTTTTGCCCATTTAGAATTATGTAAGGTGTTGGATTGTCATAAATGGCTTTTATTAGATTGACATAGAGGCCCTCTATTCCACGCTTGTGCAGGACTTTGAACATGAATGAGTGTTGGACTTTCTCAAAAGCCTTTTCTGCATCGACTGAGAAAATCATGTGATTTTTGACTTTGACTCTGTTTATATAATGTAATACATTTATAGATTTGTGAATGTTGAACCATTCTTGCATCCCTGGTATGAATCCTATCTGGTCACGTTGTATAATCTTCTTGATGATTTATTGTATTCTAGTAGTGAGGATTTTATTGAGGATTTTTGCATGTATATTCACAAGAGAAATTGGTCTGTAGTTCTTTTAGTTGCATCTCTCTCTCTGGTTTTGGTATCAGTGTAATACTTGCCTCTAGGAATGATTTGGGAAGGATTAATTCCTTTTCGATTTCATTGAAGAGTTTGAGTAGTATTGGGATTATGTCTTCTATAAATTTCTTGTAGAATTCAGTGGTGAATCCATGAAATTCTTGACTTTTCTTTGTCATTAGGCTTTTTATTACATTTTGTATTTGATTGGCTGTTATTCGGTTGTTGAGAGTTCTTATATCTTTTTGATTCAGTTTGGTAATTTATACTTTTCTAAGAATATGTCCATTTCTTCTGTGTCTTCAATTCTGTGATAGTAAAGATTCTTAAAGTAGCTATTTATGATCCTCTGAACCTCTTAGTAATTACACCCTTCTCATTCCTTATTGCTTGAATTTGAGTCATTTCTTTCCTCCTTTGATGAGATTAGCTAGGGGCTTATCACTTTTATTTAATATTTCAGAGAACCAGGTTTTTGATTCATTAATTCTTTGTATTGTTTTCTTTGTCTCAATTGAATTGATTTTTGCTCTAATCTTTATAATTTCCTCCTGTCTTTGGGCTTTTGATTTCATTTGCTCTTCCATTTATAGTCGGTTTAGGTGATGAGTAAGAGTATTTATTTGTTCCTGTTCTGTTTTCTTAATCTGAGAGTTTAGAATTATACATTTTCCTCCAAGAACTGCTTTCATTGTGTGCCATAAATTCCTGTAAGTTGTGTTTGAGTTTTCATTATATTGTAGATATTGTTTAATTTCTTGTTTCATTTGATCTGTAACCCACTGATTTCTGAGAAGGGTATTGTTTAATTTCCACTGTGGTTTCTTTTGTCATTTATTTCCACTGTGGTCCAATAGTATAAAATGGGATAATTTCTGTTTCTTGCATATACTTAAGCATGACCTATGCACTAATATGTGGTCGATTTTAGAAAATGTCTCCTGTGCAGCTGAAAAAATATGTATTCAGAAGTGGTTGGTTTGAACACTCTATGTATATCCACCATGTCCATCTGTTCCAAGTTCTGGCTCAGTTCTGTGACCTCTTTGCTATTTTCTTTTTTCTTCTTTGAGACAGGGTCTCACTATGCAGTTCAGGCTGGCCTTGAGTTCACTTTTGTAGCCCAGGCTAGTCTCGAACTCGCATCGATCCTCCTGCCTCAGCCTCCCAAGTGCTGGGATTACAGGCATGAGCTACCATGCCCGGCTTCTTTGCTATTTTTTTGTCTGTTTGACCTGTGTTTTCGGGAAGGGGTGTTAAGGTCTTCTGATAGGATTGTGGTATTGGATATGAGGTTTTTCATGTCCATTAAGATTTGCATTATATAACTCGGTGTTCCTGTGTTGGATGCATACATGTTTATGAGTGTTACCTCTTTGTCTTGAATTTTTCCCCTAACCAGTATGTAGTGACCTTCTTTATTTTGTCTGATCCATCACTGTTTGAAGTTTACACTATCTCAAAACAAGGTTGCTACCCTTCCTTTTTTTTTTTTTTTTTTTTTTTTTTTTTTTTTTTTTTTTTTTTTTTTTTTTTTTTTTTTTTTTTGGTGCTGGGGCATGTAGTATTGTTTCCATCTTTTAACTTTTAGAATATGTATTTCTTTATGAGTTAAGTGCATTTCTTGCATACAACATATGGTTGGATTTTGCTTCCTCATCCACTCTGCCACTCCATTTCTTTTAATTGGAGAAATAAGTCCATTTACATTGATAGTTATAATTGAAATGTTTTGACTTATGACTGACATGAATTTAACTTAGTACTGTTTACCCCTTTTTCTCCTGTGTTTAATTGGTTATTTGGTGGGTTCTTTCTGTTCTCATTTGTTGAGTTTGGGTCATTTTCGTCCCTCTCTAAAATAATTTTAGTAGTCTGTGTAGGGTTGGCTTTGGCATCATGAAATTCTTTAGTTGCTGCTTGTTGTGGAAGTATTTCATTTCTCCCTCATACTTGAAACAGAGTTTTGCAGTGTATAGAAGTCTGGGCTGGAATTTGTTTTCATGGAGAACTTGAAGCACTCTACTCCACGCTCTTCTTGACTTCATGGTTTGTGAAGAGGAATCTGACAACATTCTTAAGAGTTTTCCTTTAAATGTGATCTGCCTCTTTTCTCTAGAAGGTTTTAGTATATTATTCTTCCACTGGATTTCTGGGATCTTGATTATTACAGGTCTGGGTGTGTTTTTAGTTGGGTTCTTGTTATTTGGTGTTCTACATGCTTCTGTTACCTGAATGTCCTATGGTTTTCTCAAATTTGAGAAGTTTTCTGCTATTACTTCTGCCCATTTTTTATGTCATTTGTCTCAACTCCTTTCTCTTTTACTCCTATTAATCTCACTTTGTTCATTTTTGCATCATCTTGCAGATGTTGAATTATTTTTTCCTGCATCCTAGTTGTTTTTGAGAGATCCTTTCTTACATTTTTACTAGCTACAATGGTGTCTTCAAGACACAAGAGTCTACCTTCACTTTTTTTGGTACAGTTTTGCCAGCTTGTGATTAAGATTTTATTTTCCTGTATATCTCTTTCAAACTGTTTCATACGATCTATGTGTTTCCTGTATTGCTCATTCAGGGAATCCATTTTTCTATTCTCCTCTAATTTTTTATCAATGTCTTCTTTAGTAGTACTAAAGTCTTTCATTACAGTTATCCTTTTTCTGTCTAGTTCAGAGATTATTTCTGCTCTGTTCTCCTCTACTTTTCTGCAGTTGTTCCCTTACTTTAGATGATATTAATTTAGAGATGTCTTCTTTAACTTCAGAGGTTATTTCTGCTGTGGTTTCATTTATAAGTTTCTGCAGGTGTTTTTCTACCTCAGAGTCTATTAATTTATGCATTTCATTTTTTACTTCGGATGTTATCTCTGATCTGAATTGCTCTAGAAGTTTCTGCACTTGTCTGTCTACCTCAGACGCTACCAATTCAGAGATTTTGTCTTCATGATTCCTGTTGTCTTCCATGGTAATGTTTCCTGTATTTGTTTTGTGTGGACTCAGGACCAGAGATTGAATCTTTCACTTTCTCTTTGTCATTTTTTTTTATAGTAGTGATCTCTGCACTTTGGTGAAGTTATGCCATTAGGGCCTATGGAAATTTGGGTCCAGGTCCACCAGGCTTTTTCCCCTCCAGATGTGCCTGGCTGAAAGTGGGGGCAAGGTGGCTGGTTGGTGAGGCCCTGTAGATCAGGATGGTGGACAGCCATGTGGGGACAGTGGTGTAGTCAGAGTTCTGGCTGTTGTCCCATTGGGGGATGGATGGGGGCTGAGAGAATTCTTACCTGGCTGCTCCACAGCCTGGTGGGAGGATGGATAGATCGGAGCTCAGGCAGTTGATGGGTCAAGCGATGGATGTGGGCTTAAGTCACTGCACGACCCAGTCAGGATGGTGTGTGACAGTCTTAAAACACTGTTTTGTAAAGGTCTTTAAAATTTTCCCATTTTTTGTGGGGGGGGGGGGACAGCCTGATAGCTCAGGAGACTAAAGCACCTGCTTAGGCAGAGAGCAGCACCTGGGGTTCTATTCTGGAGTGCCATATTAGCCCTGTTCCTAGGTCCCACTGAGATGGGGATGGAAACTGGGTGTGGTGTCACGCACTTATAATCCCAGGATTTTGAAGGCCGAGAACAACAGAATCACTAGGAGTCTGATCTATGTATTGAGACCTTACAAACCCTGTAGACCCTGTCCTAAATACAGAAAAAAAAAATAAATGAAAAAAAATGATATTCTGTCATTAGGATGAGAAGTAGCTCAGTTGATATAGTGCTTCCCTAGCAAGAATGAGGACCTGAGTTTGGGCATCAGTCCTAAAAAACCTTCTAGTGTACAAAATTTTGGACCAAAAGAACTCAAAGCGAAATTCTAATCAGTTTTGAATCAACAGAACATGTTAATCTCTGGTAAACTCCTCTACAGAGTAGAAAAGTGTGAGTCTTACCCATAAACATAGATGAAAAAAATAAACAAATATTGGCAAACAGAATTTACAACCATAAAGCTCCTCAGACAAATTGCTTTGGCCTCAGAATAAAGTGACAGTTATATTATAAGATATTATAAGATATATGTATGCAATTTTACATGATGATACTATTTATTAACTGGTTAAAGATAAAAAGTGTATGATCATCTTAAGAGATGTAAGAAAAAGTAACAGAAAAAATTCAATATTCACTTATGCTTTAAAAAATACAGTAGGAAAGAAACACTGCAGGGTTGTCTAGACACAAAATGGGTAACTGCGAAAAAGCTGCAACAAGCAAAAGGGATGTGCCATCGTGTCTAGATGCTCCCCTAAAGCCTCTTGAGTCATGGGGTGAATGTCCAGAGCTTATGATTAATTCATGATCCAATGTAATTATTATGGGTATGAGTGCTGCTCCCGCCACAGGCAGATAGACGACTGAATGCAGCATAAGAGAAAGAAAGGCTTGCTCTCTGCTATTGCTCCTCCCTTACTGGTCCTTCTGCCCCCATGAACTGCTGCCCTCTGCCAGGAGAACTCTGCCTTGGAGCCAGCCGGTTATGGAGGGAAACCCGCACAAACAGTGAGCTAAAGAAACCATTTCTTCCTAACCAGGTGTTGAGTGTTTTGGTCAGGAATGAGAAGTAACTGAGACAGTGACCATGTTGTCTGCTCACCTCCAGGAAGAACAGGCAAAAAATAATCTGCAGATGATTTTGTATTCAAAGCCTGCCCCAACACAAATTATTAGAAATAATTTCTCATATTAGGCTTTATCATATCTAAAAAGATATCATATAATGTGTACTTTCAAAATTACTATTTATAATACAAAGAAGTAAATCTTTATGTTTTACATTTTCATGCTATTCTTTTAGATAGCAAATTACAAAACATACTGAAAAATCATGTACATATATCAATCTAATATTGTAAAGATAATGATGCTCCCAAAATTTGGACCATAGGCAACCATTAAAATCAAAATCTGAAAAGTATTTCAAAGCTTGACAAACTGATTATGAAAAGTGAACAGAAGCATCGTGGACACATTGTTGAAGAAGAAGCACAAGATTGGGGCTGATCCATCCAAACATTTAAAGTTTTTAAAAGATTGCTATTAACATAATGTAGTTTTTGTGAAAAAATAATAGAAAGCCCTTTCGGGGTCAGAAAGACAGCTCAGTGATCTTAAGCACCTGAAAAACCAAGTAAAAGGACCATGGTTCAATCCTCGGCATCAAATGCTGTGCCAGCCTCACCCCCAGGGCGTTAGGAGCCAGTCACAGCCAGCAGGAGAAAAATCATGCACTTATATATACAGGATGAATTAGACAATGGTCCTAAGTATCTCCAACATGGTTTTGACACTGAGGAAAGCAATGTGTAATACTAAAAATATGCTTGGAATGCCTATCATTCTAGTCTTTTAGATATGTGCTGCTTCTGTATCATTTCAATCATTGCTGTACTTTCAAGTAAATGTTTGTCTAAAAAAAAAAACCAGTAGGGCTAATAAAAGAGAACAAGAGACAAGCAAAAATGTCTTAGGATTCACCTACTACTATTTTGTATATGGTTAGATTTCTGGGTAAAAATGTGTAACCTTTTTTTAAATCACATTCTATAAGAGATTTATTGGAATATCAATGAATGATGGAAAATACCAGTTCCATGTTAAGTTTGTTTTGTTTCTTTTTTAGTGGGACTGGGGTTCAAACTCACGACCTTGCACTTGCCAGGCAGGCACTTGTGCCACGGAGCTATCTCCCCAGTCCCCCATGTTAAGTTTAAGGTGTTAGATATTCAGAAAGACAGTGATGTTAAGCTCAAGTACCTATGTTATAAAGTAATAGTATCACTAAGCTTCTCTTCTAGAGGATTAACTTAAGCAAACCAAAAAATTAGAGAAAAAGAAGGGCCACAAGGATAGCCAGTATTTTGGCCCTATCCCTTCAAGGTCAGTGAGGACTCAGAACATAATAGAACCTGTATTGTAACATCCTATATAACTCAGTGGTGTCCCAAATTTTCTGTTCAAGAAAATTATGGAGCCATAGAGGAAAGGGATTGACAGTATATAGTGGGCATTGAACTAGGAGAGTAACTTGGAGAGAAAACATTCTGTCAGGCTTTCACAGAGAGCAAACTGATCAAGCAATGGTCGTGATTCATCCAGACGGCTGACACTGGCAACAGTGCTACAAAGCACTGTACATGGTGTCAAGGTGAAGCCTGAGGGGATGTGACTGACCTTGTCAGATACAAAAGTGACATGTTCTGTCATACAGGTCTTGCTTTAAGTTGGCCTTAACCATCTAGCCGAGAAGCTTAACCATGAGGCATAAAACGTAAAGCCAGATTAGTATGCTGAGCTTGTAAAAAGGCTGAAGTCAACACCTTCCGACAATGCCAGTTCTACTGATAACCCACTGCTATTATGGAATATGTGGCTCTGCATAGAAATATTTTCTCTTATCTCATTGAAAAGAAATATTTGTACTAATAGCATTTAGAAAAGTTATCATGTCTGCATCTAGTATTCTCAACAACTATTATGAAGACAACAATATGCATTGTATTAATGTGGCTTTCCTACTAACATGTTTTGAAACTCTATTTGTTATTTTTTATCAAAAGTAATGATTAAAAAAAAACTCCTTTCTTATAAATTAAAGAACTGAAGAGTCCAGAAAAATGTACCTGCAAAATATTTAGTGTGGGATAGCAGTGTCCTTGAACACTAGAGACAAAAAAAGCAGTCATGTTTCCCAAGTCTTAAGTTCTCTCAGGACAGTAGTTATAAGTTTTAGCCCTGCCCTTCTGTGGCTCCACATGAAGTGGTCCTGACTGTTGATAGTGTCTGTTTGTCCTTAGAGGCAGCTTCATGCCTTAGTGTCCTCTCTGTTGACCAAGAGCTTTCCCGCTTTCCCATAGGAAATCAGATAAATAAACCTTGCCTCAGTAAGTGCTCTTATGATTACTTTTTCTTTTTCTTTTTTTTTTTTTTTTTTTTTTTTTTTTTTTTTTTTTTTTTTTTTTTTTTTTTTTTTTTTTTTTTTTTTTTTTTTTTTTTTTTTTTTTTTTTTTTTTTTTGGCAGGGCGGAGGGAAGGGATTGTCATTGTTCTTTTGTTCGCTTGTGGTACCTGGGATGAACTCAGGACCCAGTGCTTGCCAGACAGGCGCTTATTCTGCTGAGCCACCTCCCAGCCTGTGACTATTGTTTTACCCCTTTCCAGTTAATCCTTTCAGGATAACCCACTTTCTAGAACAATATCAAGCCCCCAAAATAATTTACTTTATGAGTCAGATAGAACGTATAGAGGGGACAACTCAATAAAATATGTGAAAATGTGCAACAGTTTTAAAACAGATCACAGAACAAAGACTGCAACACCCTCACAAGAACAACAGAGGCACTACCCAGGATGCTGAAGCGGTTGAGCTCAACCAGTGAAAGGGGACCAAGAAAGAAGTGCATGCTACACCCAGGCATATTCTCCGTGTGGAGTTCTAACTGGCAGGTTTACATGGCCAGCATGAGCTCTGTGAGGTCATGCTGTGTTTGAGAGGAGTCATTGTCACATGGCTGGGCAGTCCATAGAGGGTATAGGGATCAGAGTGCTGATTCAGTTACATGTAGAAATATATCTTCAAGTGAAACATTCACATACTCTAAAAAGTCAAAAAAAAAAAAAAAAACCCACTCTTAAATACATATGCTAGAGTCATTCTGAAATGTGTTCTCCCGGAAAAGCATCCACGAATATTAGTCACATTAACACTCTCAAAAGTCAACACCAAGAAATGATCTGAATGATCATGGACAAGACCATTTAGCACCTCAGTACAATAGTTTGAGAGACAGATACAAAATTAACAATGCGTTTTAATCTTCCACACTACATTTTGTAAAATAATGTTGCAGAGAATGAAGGAGAGTTATAGAAGATCAAATGGAGTATTACACATTTATTTAATTCAAAACAGAATATCTTACTGAAGGAAAGGAAGGAAAAACAGAGCCAAAAAATATTTAACAGAATGCTACGCTTTGGAGAGAGGCAGGGGTTCGGTGAGAGAGGCCCTTGTATGGAGATGTGGGTTGTCAGGTTGTCCTTAGTTCTAGGAAGGTATGGGGGAATGGGAACACAATGCTCTATTACTGTACTTTATAATTACACATTGATATATATGCTTTATGTACCTATTGGTGAATGTAAATGCAATAAAGAGAATCATTTAATGTGTTAATACACATGAATGTGTTTAAGCATAAAGATTTAGAACAATTTTTATGATTGTGCTTCCAGTTGTTTTATCTTAGTTTTATTTATTTTTTTTATTTTTTTTTGACTGAGACTATAAATTCCTCAAAGGCAAACACTGTGGTTTAGAATTCTTAGTATTATTTGGTAAATTAAATGCATAAATGTATTAAGTCAGTGAAGGAAAAGTTTCCTGTTTTGTTTTCCTCTGTGGGAGTCTACTTTTTATCTAGCCTTGTATACTTCCTTCATAACACGTCTGACCCTCTGGATTGAGAACAGAGAAGTAGACAAACAAAAAGAACATAATGATTCTTCTGTCTAGGTATTTGGGATTCCAGGAAGTTCGTGTTTTGGTTGTTTTTGTTTGCTTGCTTTCCCCAGTGTCTTCCAAAATCTCAGTACCAACTCTACAGATCCTCTCCAGGGCTGGGCAGGCATCTTTATGCCGTGCATATTGCAGGTTTTCCTGACATTTAGCCTATATTTTGAGTCTCGCTTGATTCAGAAAAAAATAATAATAAAAAGCTTTAACTGTGTTCAAAAATTCAACTTGAGCCCTCTTCCTTTTATTTTAGTCTGTCTCTTGTATTTACTTACCTCGTGGGACTGCAATCAAGGAATTAGTTTCACTGCTGCGTTCTCTTTCCAGCTCTTCTACTTCATGGCTCCACAAATAGATCTGCCACTCTAGCCCCAAATGGTCCTCTTTCCCTAGTGGACAACTCTCCAGGGAGAGTGCATCACTCCAGTGCATCACTCCAGTGTTTCAAGACATGGGTCCTGGGAACCTAGTAAAATGTTAGGTTCCTGTTTGCTCATCAGAGAACAATCAGATGGAAATAATAATTTTGAATGGCTATTAGAGCAACATTATTTTTTCATGATCAGAAATGAAAATTCCCAATGTGGAGACAATCAAACACGTAAAGTTCTGTGTTTTATTTACATGAAATCTTTACCAAATTCATTATTTTTAACACACCTAATTCAAAAGTAAGAAATTAAAGATTTTTACTAGACATCAATAAGAAACTGATAGCAAAAACACAATAGTGAAAGTTCACTCCATCTGACGATATATCAAATTACTGTCCTTTATTCTTTTTTATTATTTATTTAGTTAGTACAGGGTCTCACTACACAGCTCAGAGTCATAGCAATCCTCCTGTCTCAGCTTTCCCAGCATTGAGATTACAGGTGTGCATCACCACACCTGGCTTGGGTGGCCAGTGTTGCCTGCCCATGTCCCAGGGCCAGCGCAGCATGTGGTACTAGAGATCAAACCCAGGTCCCTGTGTTTGTCGGGCAGATGCCTGTACTACCATACTGTCTGTTATTCTTTACCAAATCTGAGGAAACTAAGTCATGTCCTATTAGACCCTATTTTTAAAACTTATTTGCCTAATAACTCTATATTACATCATAGCAAAGAAGTCAGGATCACCCAACAGTTCTTCTTTGCAGGTAATAAAAGTTGAAATTCTGAATTATAATGAAAGCCTGCATTCCAGTGATCAACTTCTCATAAAAATAGTGAACCTGAGACCAGATTGTAGCTCAGTAGAAGACTGATTTCTTAGCATGCTTGAGACACTGGCTTTAATCTTTATCACTCCAAAATTAAATAAATGAATAAAAGAAAACTATTTCTTAGTCAGCTACAATCAAGTTACCACACCTTATAACCGTCTTTTGTGAAGCTCTTTCATCACTGGAAAACAAACAAAGAACATCTCCTTGGATCTTTTGCTTACTTTTCTAATACTGTATGTATGAGGCGGTCATGGACAGTCAAGATATCTCAATATAGCATTGGCAGATGGGTGTTGTTGTGATCACATGGAGCCCATTTACTTCTATTTTGTTTTTATTCTTGGCATTGTCAATATCTGTGCATCCTGGTGAGCAGCAAAGCCACAGGGCAGCTTCCAGAGGATTCTCACAGCTAAGACCTGTCTCCAGTGTTCTTCTCTAGGCAATGTGGATAGAAAGTGATATGTAAGATCTTGTAAAGTCATTTTAAACAAAACTCTGAATTCTATCTGCTTTGCAAAGCGTGCTGGAGTTTTAGGCAAAGACCAGACACGTTTGCATTCATGTGGGTAATCAAGAGTAAGAACAGGAGTGGTAATTTATTCATTTTGTTTAAGGTAGTTTATCAATTAAATTATTAAAGTGAACTTTCCATGTGGACCCAGTTTTTTTCCAATATTCTTGGCAATAAAATACATATTGTGTAAGCAAAGCGATAGATGAAGAATTGGCCTTATGTTAATATTTGTCTTTAATCTGTGTGGATAGAATTTGTGTTAACAAACTTGAAAATATATTTTCTGCATGATGAAGCCTATGATGCCTGTGGCTCACAGAAGCAGTTGTGTGCCCTGCTGAGGGAGCACTGGAGCTGCATGGTGAGCCTCATTCTGCTCCAGCTGCCTGGATATAAGGCTTGCCTCTCTTAATACAGAAGGGGCCAGAATGGAAAAGGGCCTTGGACTGCGCTTTCTCCCACCACTGTTAAATCCACTTAAGCTAGACCTGAGCAGAGATTAATGCCTCCAGATGTGGTCGCTACTAAGCACACGACGTCATACTTGTGTCTCAGAGAACTGATCTCCAGTCACATGAACTGAGAAACAAATAAGTAAGATACTATGGATGACAGCAGTATTCATATCAGAGAGAAAGGACGATGAGGCTTCTATCAACTCCGTGACACTGTGATCCTGGATAAGTCATGGAACCTGTTTCCTACTCTACAGCAAAGATGGGATGGAGTATAACACTTTGTAGAGAGGCTGCACTGGGAAGACGGGAAGAGTATTGAAGAAATGTCCCATCCAAAGTTCTATGAATAGTTTCAAATCAGTAACAAACATAATATTTATTTCATAAAGCAACAAAAAATATTGTTTTATTATTAGTATTAGTATTATTAATAATAAAAGTGGTGAAAGAAAAATTGCACCAAAATCTCTTCTCATATGAAATGATAACTACACAGTGATATTACCTCAGAATCAGAAGCTTACCCTCCCCAGGGCAAGGGTTTGGTTAGGAAAAGGCTGGAAATGCTAATGCTTGTGAAATGGATGGAGGAAAATCTTCTACATGCGTCGAAGGCCTGAGAAATACTCTGTGGACAATTGGGCTGAATTTTTTCTCAAAGATGGAGAAATTGTTCCAACAAAGATTGACTTGGAATACTAAAGGATTAGCATTCTAGTTTGCACCAATATAAGGTTTGTGGATGTGCTTTTACATTTTCTATGTGACCACACACACACACACACACACACACACACACACACACACACACACAAATGCAAGATGAAACATATTGTCATCCACGAAATCTGCAGAGGAAAGAGATCTGTTTCCAAAATTAACATTCATATGTAGTAGTTCTTGAGTTTTGTTTTGGGATTTCTAAGGATGCACGCTGGTCTTAGTATCAAATTTTTCCCCTTACATATAATAATTCATCTCCTTAACCGATGGAATAGCAGCAGTGCACTACCAGTGATGATGAGGGGAAAAAAGTACCTCCTTTTGCCACTTAAATTCACCCCACACCATCACGCACCAAGTATCTCACCAGCCCTTGAGGACATCATTCTTTTGGACTATACAGCTTTGTTTACTTTATCCACACCTATCTAGGAGCTCCGTTAGGGTGGAGACTATACTTTATTTGTTTGCACAACTCCATTACATGATAAGGTAAAAATACTTTTATGAAAATGCATAGGCCATTTGCACTGAGCTTGAGGAAAACCATATGGACTTATTGTAGGAACATCATACTACAGCAACATATACACATCCATGCTTATAGTAGCATAGTTTGCAATCATGGAAAGAAAATGTCCATCAACTGACAAAAAAGATACAATCTTTTTATATAATGGAGTATAAAGAAGGGTAAACTCGAGACATTTCCAGGTAAATGGTCGTCACTTGGGACCATACTTGTAAGTGAAATAATAGGTACTCAAGTGAGTGTGAATTGTCTCCCACATGTGAGAAAGTAAATAGGGACCAGAATGTATAATAGATATTCTGAAACAAGACAAAATTTTTCAAACGGAAAGAACTAAGATGGAGATGAGGGAAAGAAAGGAAGAGAAAGGGAGAAAAATGATTTTTAATTGGATAAAATGGAAACAAAGCTTTGTAAGTAGAAAGGGGAATATGGATTGAAGGGAGGAGTGAGGATTGGAAAACATAGAAAAATCAAAATATATCATGTACAAGTACAGATTTCCTATGATGAATATGACTATTATGTATGCCTATAATGTATCACTAAATTGAATTACGTTTATAAAAATTTAGATTGTCTAATTAAAAGGTCAGTATTTGTTGAGGGTTTATCACAGACAAGGAAAGCAATTTGCAAGGAATAATGGGAGATGAATGCTTTTAAAAGGAAACAAAATAGCCCTTCAAATGGTCTGAGTCAAGTAGGCAGATGCTCTTTTGGAATGTAATAGAAGAACAAGGTTATTTAGCTTAACAGCCTGCAGTGATGCAGACCATCCATACAAGGACAGGCCCACCTTCTAGTCTTTGGGATTTACTTGTGAGGTGTTGAATGGTTCTTTTCCTTTCTTTTCTTTTCTTTTCTTTTCTTTTCTTTTCTCTTCTCTTCTCTTCTCTTCTCTTCTTTCTTTCTTTCTTTCTTTCTTGATGGTGTATTTGGTACAAGGTCTCACTACACAGCTTGGATGCGTAATGATCCTCCTGTTTTAGCCTCCCTATCTCTGGGATTAGAGGAATGTGCCACCATGCCTCAACTCAGTGGCCTGCTCAGCACGTCCAGGAATAAGGCTGGCATGGCATAAGTTGATTGAACCCTGATCCCTGGGTTAGCTCAGCAGGTGCTTAGTCTACTGAGCTACCTCACAACCCCTGTTGGGTGGTTCTTAACTGAGTGCTGAGTACTTTCTGAGCATTGCCCAAGAGGCCTTGTTTATGAGCACACATGGTCATTCAAGAGAGGTTCAATGGGGGTGGGATAAAGTAATCTCCACTGAGGAAATTGGGCAGGCCTAGAAAAAGGCAGAGCAGGACCCAGATGGCCTTCCAGGCATCATCAGTAATACTGGTTAAATGGCATGGGTGATTCCCAGCCCTCCTCCTACTCACCAACTAGCACATAAGTCTTTTTGTAGCGTGTGTGATGCAGCATTTGTATCCTGCTTATTATTATTATTATGCTTATTCACAGGGAGCAGTTCTCCCATAACATTTCTTTTTTCTAAATATCAAAGGGATCACTATTTGGGTCAGATGGGGAAAGGAAATCATAAAAGCAACCCTTTAGAAACTAGGCCCATAACACATTGACGGTGACTCAAGGTCCCCCTGAACCCTCCGTCCCACCCCTGCCCTGGTAGGAAATTCAGTGTAGCCTCAAGGAACAAAAGATGATGCTGATGGCTCCAGGAGGGAAGCTGAGAAGCCCCATGATCAGCCTGGAAGGAAACACTCAGGCTTTGTCCATCTGTGAGGACACAATGTTGGGAGGGTGTTTACAACTTATTTATTGACACAATCATCTGAAAAATCAAATCGGGCAGAAATCCAGAGCTTGGAAACTTTTTGAAAAGACCACCTCTGACATTGAGAATGAGCCAAATGAGGTCAAAGCCCTCTACTTCCTGTCCCACAGGAAAAGGAAAACAAAATAGACAGAATGAAAGAGGGGGAGAGGCACAAAGAAGAGTTCTGAAAACACAATTTCTGAGCTTAGAAATTCTCCAGAGGTAGAGCAAGAAAAAAGAAAAAGTAACTTTCAAGAGAATTGCTCTTTCACAGGACTTTTGGAAGAGGTACTTTTAGAAAAATCAAAGTATTGTATATATTTTTGGATTGTTTAAAAATCACATTTTATTAGGAAACAACTTTTATCCATGAACTGGATACAAAAGTAGATTTATTTACTGTAATGTAATTGAATGAAAGGTCAATCAATGTGGCTTCTTGGTGTGGTGGCTGGATTTGATTTTGCAAAAGAATGCTTTATGTTGGACCATATGAAGACTCAGCTTTAACATAGGGTTGGACAAATGTATTCTTTAAATTAACAGGAAGTAAACACTTTAGAGAATATTTTAGTAAAAGCTCTAAGCATATATTTTATATTTATTTATTTGTTTATTTGATGCAGGGTCTCACTATGTAACTCAGTCTCATAGTGATCCTCCTGCCTCAGCCTCCCCATAGCTGGGATTATAGGTGTGCACCACCATGCCTGATTTTGGTGGCCAGTATGGTGTGCCTGGGGCTCTGGAGCTGGTACAATATATGGTGCCAGGGATCAAACCCGGGTCTTTGCACTAGCCAGGCAGGCACTTAGACTGCCAAGTTATCTCCCCAGTACAGTATAAATTTTTTATAGGTGAAGAAAAACTGGGGGCTTGCTTTGGACTATTCATCATACATAACAGAGTGAGGGTGTAGTAGAAATATTACCTAATCTTCTTGGAAAGAAGAAAAATTGCAATTGTAGTTGAGCTCACATTTCAATGACTCATTTAAAATAATTTCAAGTACTGACTCATGAAGTGCCAGGAATATTTGTGATGCTGAAATTATGTTAGTGACTTAATATCAGATGACCATTTTCAATATCATGCACCATGATCTCTGAGGTAATAGAAAGCAAAGCTTATTTTGTAATTTTCCCAAATGCCAATTTATCAAGAGAACTTTTAAATGGCCCTACCCATCACAGACCATTTCATTGACTTTATCTTATCAAGGCTCAAAAATAATAATAATAATAATAATAATAATAATAATAATAATGATAGAAGAGGAAGAAGAAGAAGAAGAAGAAGAAGAAGAAGAAGAAGAAGAAGAAGAAGAAGAGGAGGAGGAGGAGGAGGAAGAGGAGGAGGAAGAGGAGGAGAAAGAAGAATAGGAAGAACAACAACTCTCTAATAGTAGGAACATCAGTATGCTGAGCATTAAGACTTTTAATTTCTAACCTAGTTGGGGAGAAAAAAATCACATAATCTTTAGTGCCTCACAGTTCTTATCTGTGAAAAGACTAAGAGTAGACGACTGCTAAATCTTTCAACTCTAAAATTATAAGTCATGTCCAAATCATGCCATTGAAGTTATACAAATATCAATAAATATATAATGCTTAGTATATAATGTTAGGATCAAACTTCTTAACTCTGATGGCATTGGATTTTGTACTGGCACATGTGATTTATACTTTGTTTGATGGTTTCTAGAATCATTCCATGCTTTGGGGTGGTTCTATAAAGTCCCTTTTCCAGCATTCAGATGATTTCTTTTCTACTCTCCATTGATTTCTCTGGAGACTTGCACTAAGAATCGTAATTCTCTCAAATCTATCAGTTTTTCAACAACTATTATATAGTCTAATTTTATGATCCACTTGACTCTTCTTGGCTTCATCTATACTTTTACAAAGGATTATTGGAGAAGGTGAAAAATAGTAATGATATGGAAATCTTTTAAATAATTCAGCAAAATGGAAATGAAATATAGTGACTTTTAAAATAATTCTGCCAGGTCAGCGAGATGGCTCAGCAGTCTAACACACCAGCTTAGGCAAGCCTAGGCAACCACAGGGACAGTGGTTTAATCCCCAGCACCACATTCTGTGCCAGCCCCACCCCCAGGGCAGGCTGAGGCAGCCATTAATAATAATAATAATAATAATAATAATAATAATAATAAAATTTTGTCTATTTCATTCTTTTATTCAGAAAACATTTATCAGACAATGTGAACAGGGTATAGTATTAGATTCAGGAAAAATCTACAGTATTCAATGAAAGAGATATGTGAAGATTGTTTTAAAATGTGGATTGTTTAAAATTCACACCTTATTAGGAAAGAATTCTTATCCATGACCTGGATATAAAACTAGAATCATGCATTGTAATGTAACTGGATTAAAGATTAACATATCTAGCTGCTTAGTGGAATGGATGGATTTCTAAATACTAAATGCAATCAAAGTACCATTTACAGTCAACTGAAAACAATGAATGCTATAGTAAAACCTTGACAAAAATAAACTAGAAAATTTCTCAGAAAATATAATTTCATGAACCCATCCCTCATGAACTTTGAGTTCAGTATCTCTGGAGAAAGGCCCAGGAATATCAGTATAATAGAAATAGAAAGATACAAAAAAATTTTGTATTTATTCCAATTTTTAAGCTTTATATAAATGACCTAGCCACAATTAAATCTGGTTTCTACATGCGGACAATGTGTTCAGTAATGACATGTAAAAATAAACCAGTGCTTCAGAGTTTCGACCTCACAGATGACACTGCAGAATTAGTTACGTTGTCTTGACTTCTTGTAGCCTGATGCCCAGTTGGACTGTACCTGGCATAGTGCAGTGTCAGAACTCAGTCACTGTTAGTAGGTTCTGTGTTTAGAGCAGACCCCAACCTTGCACCATGAGGAACCACAATGACTACACTATTTGGGAGCTCCACCACCTATCAAGTATCATAGGAGAGAGATACAGAATTCCTGCTTAAAGATCAATACGGACAAGGAAAAAAAAAAAAAAAAAAAAAAAACCTTAGCATCTGAAACTATGCTGGGTGGGGCTGCAGGTCCAAGCAAGAACAACTAAGAAGAAGGAAGGTCGTGTGGACAAGAATGGCAGAGCAATGTGACATAGGTGACGTCTGTGGGTATAAAGCCAAAAGTTTAGAAATTATGTGCTAATACCCAGAAATTCTGCTCCCAGATTTCATTGACTCTGCTTGTATGTTGTCTGCCTTGTTTTACCTATTTATGAAAATTTTAACAAATGATTATGACTGGTGGAAATGTAGCTACTCTGTTGAAAAGATCTTGTATTGAGAAGACTTTTTTAGTGGAAGAAGTTGGAGCTCAGAAAGGATAGAGAGTCAAAGAATCCTGGACATAACCTTGACAGCTGAGCCAAATCACTTCTAAGTGCCCATCAGCTAGCTTTCTGGACAGGAAAAAGAAAGACTGATTACCCTTCTTGTATATTTTACTGGCATTCTGAAAGGATCACATGCAAGTGACAATATGTGATGCTACAAAGAAATACAATTGTTGTCTCTTATACTTCGTAGGTTTACTCCCATTGGAGTCAGTGAATCAAAAATACAATTTTGAAAAATTTGTTACAGAACATATTCCTTGAGGGATGTATGCATACCTCAAGAATTCAGGTTCCAAACTCTCTCAAGTAGGGCCTAAGTATAGATAATCTTTGTTAATATCCCCCACCCTGGTTTCAGTGATACAGACTGTAAAGAGCCTATACTTTTCTAAACATTATGACTGAGGATTAAACAAAGGCTATGGGGCTGTGGAGAGAGCTTGGTGGTCTAAGCACCCATCTAGCAAGTACAAGGACCTGGGTTCATTCCCTGGTACCCCATACTACACCTACCTCAACCCCAAGCACTCTTGCAGGCCACCAAAGCCAGGTGTGGTAGCACACTCCTATAGTTCTAGCACTGGGGAGGCTGAGACAGGAGGATCACTACAAGTCTGAGCTGCATAATGATATGCTGTACCAAATTTTTTAGAAAGAGGGGGGTATGGCAGTTTTTACCATAAAATAACCATTTTACATTATATTAATTAACCTAAAAATACACAGGCTCTCAGACTCCCTTTGAAATTTTTAGGAATTTGTGAGCCTTAAATTAAGAATTTATTCATTGAACTTTACTGCTACACGAATGTTTGTATCTCTGCAGAATGTCTTCCTTTCCTTAGCTGCAAATTTTCTTCCTTCTGTGCACCACACCACCATTTCAAGGTCATTTTAATCATTTGAAAACGTTACAACTTTGAAAACAAAGCAAAATAGATCATATGATTCAATCTAAAAGCCTCAAGTTTTGTTAGTTATTTGATTCATTCGTTTGTTCATCATCTGATTCAACAAATAATGTCTTACATCGGATATTTGAAAGGCTTAGAGAACAAAAATAAAGATAACAGCAACTAAAACACGTAAAGAAATCCATCCTCAATACATGTAGTTTGCAATGTAATTAGAGAGGAAAGATGATATAAAAGAATACGCAGTGTTATGCATAGAATGCAAAGACCATAAAGCAAGAGAAAAGGTGGGGAATGTGATTTAATTCGATTTTATTTTATTTATGAAATTTTATGTATTTTGCACAGGGTCTCACTATCCAGCTTGAACTCATAGTGATTCTTTTGACTCAGCCTCTCTGTACAGGCATGCTCCACCACACCCAGTCTTCATGGCCTGCTTGGTGAGCTTGGGGTGGGACCAGCACTGCATGTGGTACTGGGGATCAAACCCAGGTCCTTGCACTTACCAAGCAGGCATTTAAACCGCTGAGCTATCTCCCAGTCCAGTAAATGTAACTTTAGACAGGATGTTCAGAGATCATTGTTGAGCTACAAAAGAACTCTGAGGAATTGAGCCCACCTCCTTGGTGTCAAGGAGCTGCAGAGTCTCTGCATCAGTTGGCATCTGGGACTGAACAGGAGCTGTGCAGAAAGCATAACTGAAACGAAGAGGAAGGTGAAACCTAAAAATGATGGAGGGTGTGGCAATTCAGGGGCCTTGGTAGACCTTTGAAACTTATGCCTTGGAGGGTTGAAAGGGGAGACCACAGGAGTCAACACATACATGTCAACAGGCCCGGCCGGCACATTTGTATGTGGGCAATGCATGCACAGTGTGCTTTTGGGTGTGAGTTTATTGTGCATCATCACACTCTTTTTCTTTACAAGAGGGAAACATTTGCACGCTTGTGATAGATATGGATTTTTATAAATGAATGAGCCACAGAGGAATTGCTTACGAATGAAGCAACTGTTCTTCCTTCATGCTGCTGAACTTTCTATAGAGTCTAATACCAAATCAATTTCCATACTTCTTGTCTGATTTTTGGAGTAGTCCATTATTCTACAAATTTTTCCTGAGTATTCTAGATATTTGGTATGTGGGGATTTATCTGTGAGCCAAGCAAGTTCCCAGGTATTGTGAAACTGACACGCAAGCTTATTTGTTTAGCTGCCTTGATCTTCACAATCTATCTACCCCACAGAAAATTGTCCCAGCAATTGGCACTCTACAAGTATTAAGAAACTTGTAGATATTCTTTCTCTGTTGTGCACTCACTGGAAATTTTGTTCCCAGGCTACCTCCTCCATCCTCTGAAATTTGACCATCACCCTTTATCTCTCAGGAACTAGGAGGAAATGATCTCTTATGAAAATAATGTTCTCTGTGAGTGTCTTTTATATATGAAATATCATGTTTGGAGAAAACTATAACTTCTTTAAGAAGACCAGCTTCTTTTTCTCAGGAAATGTTTCAACCAAGAGAAGCAACTTTTTCCCCGGGCCACTTCTCTGTTTTCTCATATTACATGCTGGTTTGGTTTATAAGATTTTTTTTTTTTTGATACTCATAAAACTATGACCTTGTATAAGTTTCCCAGGAGACATGGTTCTCAGCATTTCGTTGGACAAACATTTGTTTTTTGTAGCTGCAGGAACAAGCCAAACTGCACGTATTCCAAAAAATCATTTTGCCTTTTTTACCACACTCTTTTCCTTTGTCAGTGCCGCATTTAAAGGATCCTAGTGCAGGGCAGTAAACATATTTTAATTTAACTATGGGAAAGCTTTTGAGCTTTGGCACGTGTAGAACAATTATTTAATGTTCTGAGAAATTTTCCACAGACTGTTCTCATCTTTAGTTGCCAGTTGAACAGCCATAAAGAAGGCAGTCATATTTTACAACTTGAGAATGTATTTGCTTGCTTAAATATCATAAGTCAGTAACTCTTACATCCTAATACATATTTTAGGAACTCCTAAAAAAGACATCTTTGTAAGTAATCTAAACTACGAGATAATAACATTTCCACAACAGTAACTAAGTATAATACTATTAGGTTTTGAATGATATGAAATAAAGTAGAAGGAAAAAAATTAGCAGAATAGTGACATTTCTGCAAATTCTTCTGAGGATATCAATGAGATTTCTGATGAGCTATTGCTTTCTTAAGCCAGACAAATGAACTGTATGTTCAATGTAGATGCAGTATACATTCGTATGTGACAATTGCTACTCTAGGGATCTGTCTTGGTAGACACCATTTCAAGAATTTCTCTATTTTCGTAATACTAACAAACAAAAACAATAATACATGTGATTTTTATATTAATGAATTTCATAAAATGAGTCTTTTATTATAACAAATTTACATGAAATTCTGTGGTAACAAACACATACAATTACATCCTAAACTTCTTTCTTTTATCAGATAATAGTTTATTTTAAAAATAATTTATCTTTTGATCCTAGTGAAAATACTAAGGCACTCTTTATGACTTGGCCCATTTACTGATTTCTGTTTTTCCTATGAAAAAAGAAAATTGCCTGATAGTGTTGCTAGGATTCAGTGAAGTAATGACTAGGCACTTCTGAGAGGTACATACACACAAAAAAAAAAAAAAAAAAACTCAAGTTACTATTGTTATTTCATTATGATTATGTGTATCATGGCCATACTCATCTGGAAATTGTAGTCATCACAGCTGTGAAAGCAGCTGAGCTAATACTGTCATGATGGAATGTTCCATTTAGAAGACCCAGCAGGCCCAGGGTCACCAAGAAAGCTTAAGAGTCTATAAGTTGTGCCAGATGATATCATCCTTGCATTGGATTCATTAACTGGATGTGTATGGCACTAAGCAGTCTTAAATTTCGGTCATCCTCTGCACTCCATGACAGGCATCAAGGAAAGCACATTTTCTTCTATGAGCTTTGAGATAATGATGATGTACTGAGTAGTTCAAATAGGAGATGAGGACAGTGAGTTCAGTCTGCTGGTTTATTTTCTTCTAGTAATTACATTATTGTTCTGTGTAACTAATGTCATTCCAATTGGTTGAAAGTGAAGTCCTTGTCAGCTATAGAAATTGTGTTAGGTGGTGTATGGAAATATCTGATTTGAAATAGAAACTATTTCAGTGCCCCCTTTAACCATAGATGAGATAACATTAGTTGAGATACACTTGTAATCTCACTGTGTGATGTGAAATTACAGAACAAATATAGCTATGTGCTCAGTGTACTTATGGATAGGTTTAGATACAATCATAACTGAAAAAGGAGTAATTGAATACATTTAAAAATGATTAGTTTAATTTTACTGTATACTTATATCATTAACTTTTATGAGAAATATTTTAGTTATTTTAAATATATTACTTCTCATAGATAAGATCTTTAAACATAACAAACAAAATTGAATATTAGATGCAGCTGAAAGTAAGTCAGGTGTAATCAGTGCATATTGCATGTATGGAAACTCAGATTAAGTGCAATATGTACAATTAATACATTTTAATGAAAAATTTTAAAAGAAATAGCCAACAATTCAGTAATCTAGAGCAGGCAAAAAATAGCTATGCATCTTTTCCTCAAATATATTAACCCTTTATTTATGATTATTTCACTGTATATTAAGAAAATTTGACCTATACAACCTTATTTTATTGTAATCGTAAGTTTGTAGAAACTTTGGGTCATGGCCATTAAATTTTAAGACTTATTCATGAAAACTTTCAATCTTAAAATACAAAGTTGTCAAAATATCACTAAGTTATGCACTAGAAAAGGAAAAAAAGGTTAGGAAATAAAGGCTATGGTTTCAAGTATAAAGAAATTTATAGGCAAGCCAGATAGCTCAGCAGATTAAAGCACCTGCTTAGCAGACACAGGGGCCAGGATTCAATATCCGACTTGGAGTGCTGGACCTGCTCCGGGGGGCCCTGAGATGGCAGCTAAGACTGGGCATGGTGGTAGCCTGTAAACCCTGCTCTGGAGAGGCGGAAAACAGGGGATCACTATGAGTTTGATCTGTGTAGTGAAACCCTGTAGACCCTGTACTACATATATCAAAGAATGAAAGAAAGAAAGAGAGAGAGAGAGAGAGAGAGAGAGAGAGAGAGAGAGAAGAAAGGAAGGAAGAAAGAGAGAGAGAGAAGAAGGAAGGAAGGAAGGAAGGAAAGAAGGAAGGAAGGAAGGAAAGAAATAAAGAAAGAAAGAAAGAAAGAAAGAAAGAAAGAAAGAAAGAAAGAAAGAAAGAAAGAAAGAAAGAAAGAAAGAAAGAAAGTTTAATTATTGACCTGAATTTTCTTTTGGGATCAGTTCATCTAAATTTCATTGCACAACTTGATTCGTGTGCTGATATAAAATTTCTCCTTGGTTCTTGAAAACCATGCTTTTGTAAGCACTAGGGAAATTGTATCAAAAGAGTTACAAATTATTTTAAAGTTCAGGGGCAAAAAGCCGACAAGCACAGTCGCACATAGAATTACTGCCTGCTATAGTAGTAGACGGAGAGAAAGCTGTAATGGAGTCCTAAAAGTTGTAGCTCCCGCGATGTTGAGAAATTTTTCAGCTGTCTCCTGACTGGGGTAGATTTTTCATCTCATAAGCAACCTGCTACTGCTGGCGTGGGCGATACAGTGCTTGCTGTCGCTGATCACATATGTAGGATTCTGTGGACCCCTAACTACTGGCTTGTGTTTGAGGAAAATGTATGCAGCACCCAGTGCAATAGATATAAAAGTGAAAATTGCATTTCTTGGGTTAACCCAATGCCATCTCCTCTTTGAAAGAAACACTGATCCCTTTTTTGATACTGGATCATTATGCCATGAATTCCTATGAGCATTTCTCATTCTGCCAGAGCTACAAGAGGCTAAGTTTCCTTCATTTCTGTCATACGAACTCCACTGGGGCTAAGTTATGTGCCAAACTGAACATCTCCAAAGACTATCATTTGCTGAGGTCTAACAATGAATGTATTTAGATTTCCACATAAAGACTCTTTGTTAAGGCCTGTGAGCTCTGATTCTAGGTCATTTCATAATAGTGGATGATTTTTCTTAATTGCTTTATAAGGATAACTTCTGGAATGACTATGATTTGTAAGGTGAAATATGCTTTTTAAGTTGACTTTTTTTAGTAGTTCATGAAATGCCTGTAAAGTAGCATTAGTTGACCAACTCTATTTAGTTTACCCAGAAAAATAACTACAGTGGTCCATAGTAGGAAAATGCAGTTGCCTAAAAAATTGCTATAGCTCCCAGGAAATGATCAAAGAGCAATGCAGTTTCCTTTGTTCTCAGATGTGCTATCGTATGTACATTTGAGGCAGCACATTAGAAACTACATCACTGCAACAATAATATACCTAAGCCAACATAAATCATTTAAGAAACTAAGAGGAAAATTGCAACATCAAGCAATATGCATAAAGAATGGAATTGTAGTGGTTGATACATTGTGTCAACTTGGCTGGATGACTCAGCAGCCCGGTTCCTTGTTGGTGGGAGCCTTGCCCTGGGGTACAGTTGGTTCCTCCCTGGAACATGACCAGGGCCTGCCTAGGATATGATTGTCTCCTCCCTACAGCAGGATCAAGGGCTCATCCTGGGGTATGATTGGTTCCACGCTAGGGCACAATGGGCCCATGTCAGAACGACTGAGCACAAAGACACTTTGTAAAGGGCTGAGGAAGGGGTCAAGACTTCAGTTCGTCGGAGAAGCTTCAGCCTTTGCATTCAGCCTGGACTTCATTGTCTGGCTTGCAGCACAGACGCTTCAGCCTCCAGCTTGGATCTTTTGCCATCCATCACAGACTCTTCACCATCCATTACAGACACTTCAGTCTTCGAGCTCAGACCCATCAGCCTATGGATAGAGATTTACACGAAGTGCTGCAGTGAAGTCCAGACCTCGGGATTGAACTCTTAGGTCTGGAGCGTGCAGACACCCTCTGCATGCTTTCTCATCTGACTCTGTGGCTGACTATTGTAAGCCAATCTTATAATTCCTTATAGATTGCATATTTTGTGTTAATATCCATTCCTTATATCTGTTCTGTTCCTCTAAGTAAAACCCTGACCAATATAGGAATATAATTGATTTTAGGAAGGAAAATTTAAACATTGCTCCTTAAAGAAATTTTAGGAGATATAGGGGAGAAGCTAGGTGTTGACCCTGAGATATCCCGTGGCAACCGCTGGACATCACATTTCCATTCCTTAGTCTCAGGATTCCATAGCAACCTTCTCTTCACATAGCGTCCAGTGGACACCACTGTGAGCCACCTTGGACTGAGCAGCTGCAGAAAGGTGAATCATGGGAGGAAGAGGATTTCCCAGCCAAGATCAAGACGGTGACCAAGTCGACCAAAACTTTCTAAGATGAATTTTGTTACAAAAATCATCTGCTTCTAAATTGTCTACTCACCAACATTTAGTTGCTCTTACTTTCAAATACCAAAGCTGAACCTTTCAGAGATTCACTCTCCTACAGACAAACTTCAGGAGGATTTCCACAAGCAGTATTCTAAAATCTTTCAGAGCATGATTAGAATCCATATATATTCAGTAATTTATGAAATGCCTGAAAACTAGCACCAGTTGACCAAGTTTATTTATCTGTCTTCTGTAAATGTTACATCTATTGGGGCCTGGCGGGATGGCTCAGAGGTCTAAAGCGCCTGCTTGGGAAAGCTTGGGCGGCTTCAGGGACCGCGGTTCGATCCCCGGCACCACATGCTGTGCCAGCCCTGCCCTCAGGGCGGGCTGAGCCGGCCATAAAAATGAGTGAATAGACAAATAAAGGTTCTGAAACAAGAAGAAAATAAAAATAAATAAATAAAAACTTTAAAAAAAAAATGTTACATCTATTAACGATATTTTCATGGTTAAGATTAGGTTGCAAAGTATACTCAAAGGGTCAAGAAAACTAACTGAGCTGCTCTAAAAGAAAAAAAATAATGCATGGAAAAGAAAGTATTGCAATTAAACAATAGTGACAGCATTATCCACTCTAGCACAGAAACAAATATCAGAAAAATGTTCTTGCATTATCTAAAATAGAGCTGTGGAAATTTGTGCCCAAAGGCTAAATGCCAAACATGGCAGAGTGCACTGTTGTTTTTTTTTTTTTTAAAAAGAGAATAATATATCATCAAAGTAAAAATTAGAAATGCCATAGAATTTCACTAAACTCATAGGAATTCAGCAATGACTGTTACCTTGCAAAATGTCTTCAAAGTGTACCCATTTTACAAGTTCTGTGGCTTTGTCTCCTTTATAAGGGCATACACTAACATTTTATAATTTGGTTCAGTATACCTTAACATTTTGCAGTCTGATTGGATAAGACTTATGTTATAGGGTCACATCAGAACTGCATATGCATACCAGAGGCTGGTACTGTGGCACCATAAAGTCTTCATGCCCCAACATGTCAGGAGAGGCCCAACCATAATAATATTGAAATGTAGTTAAGAGAAAAATTTCTAGAGTCAGAAAATCTAGTGAAAAATTGGATTTCCACAATTTAATTGTTGAGCAAACCTGATTGATAACTATAAAAAACATGAAAATATGGAATAAACTGGTTCCCCACAGTCGTACATTGACCTATATTAAGTGCAGTTCATGCCAAATAGATTTTACTCAATGCCATATCAAAAGTTAGGATACACCATGTCTTCATAAAAAAACAGAACTTTATTATATAATATTAATAATGAATGTGCAAATATTTAGTTAAAAATGTCCATGTACCTGAATCTCAGTAGTGGGAGAAGGATAGACTCCCAGGTTAATCATTTTCAGTAAATAGAAAACCAACTAGGCTAATTACAGAAAACAACTTTTATGAAACATTAAGATAAGTGAAGACTCACAGACTTGCGTTTAGCTAATGGAACTAAGACTATAGATCCTTGAGCATAGTACATAAACATTTAAAGGGGTGTTTTAAAATCACAAGAGAACTGAGAATAAAATCATAGAATTTGTTTTTCTTTTTCTTTCTAAAACATGTACAGTTCCAGGGGTTTCCAAGTCTAGTGTATGATGATTCAAAACTTGGTCATGACTAAATAACATGCCAGGCAGTTGTCTCCAACCATTCTTCCATTCAGAAGGGTTTTTGAAAATCAGAAATTAAAACAAGAAATGAGAGCTATTTTTACATTTCTCACAATTTGAAAATGGCAGAGAAATAAAATAATATATTTATCTACATTTGAAAAAGTGATGTATTTTTCCCAAAGAGTACACTTTGTTACAATGTTGCTAAACTACATTATATCATATTCCTAATGAATATTATCATTCTCTCAATGAGCATCATAAAACTAGTTTACTGTTGTAGCTCATTTTTCTTACTTTTAGAAAATAAATCAAATGTCCTCTGTTTGATGTAATTTTTTTCTGATACATAATTGACATGATGCTTCATCTTTTCTTGTAGTCTTTCCAGTAGGATTTTAAGGATTTGGACGATGCATTGGTCAGGATTTTGGTCAGTCATCTGATAGTCAAACTAAAATCACTTCCTATCCCCTTTCTTAGATCTTTTAGCTCTTTTCCTTGGCACCCACTAATATGAGCACAAGAGTCCCAATGGTTCTCACAGTGTGTTGTCAATAGCACATAGCTATGGTTAAGTCTGACTCTTTGGATGCCCTTTAGGGCAACTTTTTCTGCTTTTAAGTAGGTACTAACCTGACAAAAGATCTATGTGGATTATTTTTGTTTTCTTTTTGTTTTTTCTTTTTTTTTTTAATTTTACAGCTATTACCCCTCGGGGTAGGATGATACCACTCAAAACAAAGTAGCCTCCCCTTAGTTAAGCTTATGGTCACTTGCCTATTGTAGATGCTAATTTTGTCTTCAGCTGTTACTGTGGACATGACCAAGTGCTGTGTTCCTTTGGGTTATTACAGAGGACTACTCTAATACAGTAGTAGTAAAATACAGTAAAATACACCTCAACTTCTTTGTTAGGGCTGGCAAGATAGCTCGGCAGTCTAAAGCACCTGCTTAGGCAAACTTAGGTAAGCACAGGGTCCAAGGTTTGTTCCCTGGAACCACATACCATGCCACAGTGGGCTGAGCTGGACGCAAACAACGAACAAACAAACAAACAAAAAACGTTCTTTGTTAATTACTGAAAACTTCTCATTGTCCCTCATTTGATCTGACCTTTTAAGAGAAGGAATTTTAAACCTGTTCTATGAGTTGATGATTCCGAAATGCTTTCTCTTTGGTTTTTTAAAAGAAAAACTTTTTATTCATTTTAGTGAGAAAAAATAGCAAATAAAGAGTATCAAAACAGGTTAGTAAGACAGTTTCAATAATTCATACCTTGTATATTCTTGTCTTTGTAGTAGTTATTCAGAGAACAAGATACAGACATGATATCTTTTCTAAACAATATTTCTTTTCTTAAATTTTATTTATTTATTTATTTTTCTTGTTTCAGAACCTTTATTTGTTTATTCACTCTTTTTTTTTTTTTTTTTTTTTTTTTTTTTTTTTTTTTTTATGGCCGGCTCAGCCAGCCCCGCGGGCAGGGCTGGTGCAGCATGTGGTGCCGGGGATCGAACCATGGTCCCTGAAGCCGCCCAAGCTTTCCCAAGCAGGTGCTGTAGACCACTGAGCCATCCTGCCAGGCCCGTAACAATATTTCTACAAACCTTTCTCATCAGTGAACTAAAGGAATGTAGTTGTATATCTATGCGAACTATTATATATATATTTCTTCACTATAAAATGAGCCTTCATTTATATTCCCATTTTTTGTTTTGTTTTGCCAGAGGTGGGTGTTCCATTGTTATTAGAGAAGTTGTATTTGGAGAACTCTTTAAAGGACATTTTCGTACTTGAAACCAGTCTAAGATTGTAGGTACTGCTGCAAAACAATGTGACAGTTTCAAAACACGTTAGTAGTACATTCCCAATAATTAATACAATACATATTGCTGTCCTTGTAGTAGTTATTTAGATCATAGGATGCAGACATGATAAGTTTTCTAATTATTATTGATATAAGAGTTTCTTCTCATTGAACTAAGAGAAAGTATTTGTATACATAGTTCAATATTCCATAATTGTAGTGGGTTATTGGCAGAACTGGCCATGTCAGAAGCTATTGATTTAAGCCTTTTACAGCTCAATCTACTAATCTTGCTTTATTTTTTATGCATTGTGGTTAAACTTTTCTGTTGGATAGTTAAGGGAAAGTTAAAGCAAGACCTGAATAACAAAACATATAACTTTTGTATCTCCCAAGATCAGTGAAGTCCCCTCAGGGTTTACTTTGAAACCATGTATAGTGCTTTGTAGATCTGCTGTCAGTGTCAAACATCTGGATGAATCACAGCCATTGCTTGATCAGTTTGCTCTCTGGAAAAGCCTGGGAGAATGTTTTCTGTCTAGGTGACTCTCCTTAGGCACACTATACATTGTTGATCCCTTTCCTCTGTGGCCCCACAATCTCCTTGAACAGAAAATATGGGACACCACTGAATTACAGGACGTTACAGAATGGTTTCTCTTATATCTTGAGTCCTCACTGATCTGGAAGGGCTAGGACCAAAATATTGGCTATCCTTGTGGTCCTTCACTTTCCCTAGTTTTTGGTCTATAAACTTATGTTCTTAACCCTCCAGAAGAGAAGCTTAGTGGTACTATTACTCTATAACATAGGTACTTGAGCTTAACATCACTGTCTTTCTGAATATCAAACATCTTATACTTTACTTGGAATTGGTATCTTCCATCACTCATTGATATTCTAATAAATCTTTGTACAATATGACAAAAACAATTACACATTTTTACACAGAAATTTAAAAATCTAAGCATATACTAAATTGTAGCCAGTCAGTCCAATGGCATTTTTCCTTGTCTCTTACTCTCTTTTCATGCTATTTTTTGTTTTCTTGCAAAACAACCATTTACTTCAGAGAGAACATAGCAATAACTGAAATTACATTAAAAACAGCACTCATCTAAAATACCAGAATGACAGGCATTCCAAACATAATTTTAGTGTTATACATTGCTATACTCATGTGAAAAGCCTGTTGGAGATTTTTAGGACCATTATCTACTTCATCCTGTGCATATAAGTACATGGTTTTGCTCCTGCCATGTTTCCTATCTTTTCTGCTTGCAGACTTTTCATTGTTTAAGCCTTAAGTTCTTGATTTCCATTCAGCTGTGTTATACCTCTCCATTTTTATTTCTTCTGTTGAGTTCTTACACTAGGGAGACTATACAATATTTACTCATGTAGGTCTGGCTTATTTCACTTACAAGTATATCTTCAGGATACATTCTCTTTTATGTGATATCTCCTAATTTCTCATTCTTTATAGCTAAGTAATATTCCATTTTACGAAAATACCACATCTTTTTCAACCATTTTTCAGATGATGAGCATTTTGGTTGTTTCCAACATTTGGCTATCACAACTTGTGCTCTTATGAACATAGGGGCACAGATATCACTATGATACATTTTCAGTTCTTCTGGGAAAATTCCACATAGCTGGATTGAATGGGATTTCCAGTTCTAGTTTTTTAAGGAGTCTCCACACTGCTTTCCATAATGGTTGCACCAGTCTGCATTCCCACCAGCAGTGGAGAAGGGTTCTTTTTTCCCCACAGCCTCTCCAACATTTGTTGTTGGTTGATTTTTTTATGCTAGCCATTCTTTCTGGGGTGAGATGGTATCTCAGTGTTGCTTTAATTTGCATTTCACAGATGACTAGCAAAGTGGAGCATTTCTCATGTATTTCTAGGCTTGCTGAATTTCTTTCTCTGAGAAGTGTGTGTTCATCTCAGATGCCCATTTCTGGATTGGTTCCTTGAATTTTGGTGCTTCTAATGTTTTGTAGTTCTTCATAAATTCTAGAAGACCTCTGTCTGAATACTTATCAATTATTTTTTTAATTTGTGGATTGTCTTCTCACTCTGTTGGTGTGAATGACTTGAATAGTGCTTAAAATGTTGATGACAAGGTTGGACAGAGAAGTCAGCAATGTAAGCACTTGCCTTGGCGAATGCAAGGAGCTGCCTGGAACCGCACATCATGCCAGCCTTTGAAGCTCAGGTATGCCGTGCTGGCCACCAACACTGGGCATGGTGGCTCATACTTGTAATCCCAGTACTAGGCAGGATGATACAGGAGGATCACTATGAACCTGAGTTGAGTAATGAGACCCTGTACCAAAAATTAAAAATAAAATAAAGTGCTGATGGCTTCATTGTACACCTAAATTGGATTAGTAAACCTTAGGAAAAAGGGATGGAGAACAATGGCAAACATTGATTTAAAGAACTCAGCCCTCCAACTGCAAAAAACACACTTTGTCAAAAGGGTACAACTGCCCTTTAGATATTCATAGTATTCAATATCAAAAAATGGCTATGTGAAGTGTCATGACAAGGACATATGTTTATTTGATTTTAATATAGTATTTTCCTAACTTAACAGAACCTAGAGACTCTTTTCCATTAAATTTCTATCAATAAATTTTGAAATTAACCTTTCCTGGCACAGTTATAAACCTTGATATAGAACTTCAGATGCCTTTGAAATTTTAAATGTCACGAGGGGTAAGCTTAGGTCAAATCAGCACAGTTTAACAACTATGGAATCTCATTGCCTCTAATAAGGAATTGAAAGCAGAAAATTGTAACATGTTACAATATTTCTTTATTTTAAAATATAGTAACACGACACTGGATAACAAAAGTTGAGGAGATAGTAGAGCTGGCCAATTAGGCCTGTACTTTGTATAATATTTAATACTGAGAAATCAAACTCAGGACCTTGAGCTTTCCAGGCAGGTGCTTATGCCGCTGAGCTGTATTCCCAGCTCTTCTTTTTTAACCTTTGGTGAGAGCTCTAATAATATAACACAGCAAAACAGGATGAAGGAATAGCATTCTCCTTCTGCTTTTCACACCAGGCAGAATTGCACCTTGGGTAGTGTGAAAAATACTGAAGATGAACAAACTTCTTCTTAACATTAGTTCATTAGAACTATTTCAGGAACTATTTCAAATGTGATGGACTACCTACTAATATCACATTATAAATAGAATTCACTTTCCAATGAAATATGAATAGTGCAGTATTCTAGCAAAGCATTCCTATGTCTGAAGGCAGATAGTGCATACAAATAACAGCAGTTCAATGCAAAAGTTGTAGGCGAGAAGTGGTAAGAAAATTCTTGCTGACAGCAATATTTATTGCTTTTCCTGTCCTTTCAAGTTAACCTCCTTCCAGGAGTTATTGTGTTATTTTGGTGTCTTGTCTCATCTAAAGTCCTATGAACATTATTCTTTTATTGAAAACTTACTTCTAGGGTTCATTTTCATGGCCTAATACCCAATATTCTTCTTATACCCAGAAAGCAATGAAATTGCTGTCTCAGAAATAAGTGAACAAGGTTTCTTTAATATTTTCCTCAAGTATGGAATGCAAAGAGCAACAGCACTTTTTCTTGATATCCTGCTAAGGTATGGAATGATCAACAAAAACTGAAATAAGAAACTTGAGAAGTTTTTTTTTAAGGCACATTATATATCTATTTATAATCTTTAAAGTGTTTTCAAGTGAAAATAATAAGCAAAGCAATTTGTGTCCATAGTGTTATGAAGAAGTTGGTAATAAAATGCTATGCAAATCTTTTTGAAATGTCTAGAGCCCACAAAGGGATTTTGATTCTATCACTTAAGAATGTAGTTTGCACACCCATTTTTCATTTTTTTGAAGCCCTCTAGGTGTCATCATGGCAAACCAGAATCAAGATCCACTGTTTCAGAAAAACATTATTGGAAGGAAAAAGGAAGTCAAGCTTGCGTGATGGCTAATTGCATGAGGCTGCACGAGGGCAGCTGCACAAGCAGCACATGTTATGCAACATTTCATTCTACCTTTATAAGAATGGCAAATTATTCAGTCCCTTGAACAGTTTTTAAATCGTATCAGGCTCCTGTTTCTGGTTTTGTTTTTTCTACAAGAAACTGAATGGCATCAGGTTGCCTTTAGAGGTTCTGCACAACCTCCTGATGCTGTTATCTGAATCAATTTATACTGCACTTATGACCTGATGCCATTTGCTGGCGGGAAATGTCATAGGTTGGGAGTTGTAAACACATCATCTGTAGCCAGACCGGGGCTGAATGATAACAGCAGAGGTCCCTGCGGGCTTGGCTATACAGCAGTCCCCAGGAGCTAGTTACCAGAGTAATTCAACAATATTATTCACTATACATAACCGGTGGATGGCCTTCTAAGCCTCAGGCATAACCATTACATGAGATCATGTGTGCTAATGTGATTTGTTGAAAGAAATAAACAGAATTAATCACAAGAAAGGAGACCTTGTTACTTAATGTGAAAATGATTCACTTGGCATAGTTCATGTGTATGACAGAACTCTGTGTTTTGACCATAGCAAAATAAAAGACATATTTTGACTTTAAAAGATGCTCAGTTGACTAAAACATTCAACAACATGTTCTGAAAATATAAGAAATTCATATGGACCTAAAGAAAGTCAGCAGCAACTCTAATGAAGATCAGACCCCAGAACCTTCGTCGCCACTCCCGTTTCTCCTTCACCATTGAGAAATAAGTGAAAATTATTTCAGTACTTAGGCTGCATAACATTTTTAAAAACAAAGGTGCTAAATTGGGAAAAAAAATACCCATTGAGCTAGTTTTTCTAGTTTTTATCCTCTAAGAAGAGAAAAATAAAATTGACACATTCCAGGGGAGAAAAAAAGATGAGGCTTGTTATGAATTAGAAAAGATGTCATGTGTGAACCCCTAAAATTTATTCAATATTTTTTTCAGGATGGTCAGCTCAAAAACTATGGGGTATCAGGATATAAGGGAACCTGTGCTGCAATATCCTATAACTCAGGGGTGTCCCAAATTTCCTGGTCAAGGAGATTATGGGACCTCAGAGGAAAGGGATGAATGAACTGTGGCGCATCTAAGGAGAGTCACCCAGAGAAAAACATTCTCTCATGCTTTCACAGGAAGCAAAATGGTCAAGCAATGGCCGTGACTCGTCCCGAAGGCTGACACTAACAACAGTTCTACAAAGTACTGCCTATGGTTCCAAACTTAATTCTGAGGGGATTTGACCCTGGAAGATACAAAAAAAAAAAAAAAAAAAAAAAAGAATGTTTTGTTATACAGGTCTTGCTTTAACTTGCCCTTGACCACCCAGCAGGGAAAAAAAAAAATGCTTAATTACAATGCATGAAACACAGAGCTAGATTAGTGAGATGAGCTTTAGGAGGCTTAGATTCAATACCCTCCAACACCACAAGCTTCACTGGTGGCCCACTGCAATTGCAGAACATTTGACTGTATATGTATCTGCTTCCTCTTAGTCCAAAGAGAAGTATATTCTTTTCCCTTTTTTTTTCTTTTTTCTAAGCAACATCAATAGGGACGTGGGTCATGCACACACACTGTACTCTGTAGAACGATTGTGAGGACAATATGCAATATGTCAACTTTCAAAGAAAAGAAAGGGGAAAAGAAAAAAATAATAATAATGTTGATTTAGAGGGGTTAATGTTTAATTGTTTGATCAATCTTGTATACCTATATGTATTAATCTAAACTGATCTGATGATGAAAATATGTAATATAACCCGTGTTAAATTTAAGTAATAAAAAAAACTATGGGGTATAAGTTAAAATGTACTTCCCTTTTAGCATATGTCTTTAGAAATACAGATTTTATAGATTTTTTTTAATAAAATAAACCTTTAGTCTTTTTTAAACACAAAGATGCGGTCATAAGGCCTGATTTTTGCCCTAAAAATATAAAGATATAGAGAACATTTTTTAAGCTTCAATTCTGTAAACATCCACTGAGCAAACACAGTTCTAAGGGTAAGTGTTTTTTTTTTAAATAGTCTGAATATTTTGGAAACATCCCATGTAAATGGATTGTTATATCATCAAGCATCATTCACATGGCCCTAGATCTTAAAAGATAAAATAGAGCAGAGGTCCAGGAAGATACAATGTCTTCCCAGGCTCATCTGTTTTCCTCATTTTCAAGCTGTTCCATGTTAAAACACTACTAAAAAAAAAAAAGCTCTTGTTATTGCTCCTAACAATTTATATTTTGTGACTCCTTTATGTTTTTTTGTGGGGTTTTTTGGTACAGCCATGATAATTAATATAATGCCTACTGTTGTCTTCACAGTAGTTATTCAGAGTAAAGGATTGGATTCCTTTAGCTTTATGAAGCCTAATTTTCCAGACAACAATATAGGCCTTCCCTCTCCCCCACCCTCGCCAAAAAAAAAAAAAAATCCAAGAACCTATTTCATGGGAGTGCCTAAATAAATAAATAAATAAATAAATTGAAAGAAAGAGAAAGACTAGATCCTCTCAGTGTATTAAGAGTTTCTCATTTCAGGGAGTTAGTCTTGATAGGTAATGAAATATTGGGCAGTAAAACTTAATATGGTATTATTGTCAAGAAAGTGTAAAATCTATTGTACAAATACAGTGGGACAAAAATGATGGGTGGATATAATTTCGTTTGCCGATTTATTTCTCTAGAGCACAAGTTTCCTGTGTACAGTTGGGCAAAATGAAAAAAAAAAAAAAAAAAAGATAGAATTGGAAGCAGTACCTCTGGATTCTGACCCTTCTTCTGCATTGATCAGATCAGTGAAGGTGGTAATTCTCATCTCTTGTCATCTTCAATCTCCTCATGTGCGATTAAAAATTTTAACAAAGCTTTACAATTTTGTTGCACTGACTCTTTCTATTTGGCCCTTTTGGTGGGTTTATCACAGAATGTGTGTAGCCATTTATTAGTGCAGCCGTTATAAAGCATCCCAAATGAACCAGGAAGTTTGACGAAACAGAAATGTGGTCTCTCATGGCTCTTTCATTTTTATTATTTTTTTTTTCTTGTACCAGAAACTGAACACATGGCCTGCTTGCCAGGCAGGAGCTATTCTCTCATGGTTTTGGAATCTGAGAGCCCCATATTAAGGCATCGGAAGGGTCATACTTTCTTTGAGGTCTTGAGGAGAAACGGCCACCACGCTGGCCCACCTCTGCCTGCCATCCGCAGCTCTAGCTGCTCCTCGACTTGTTGATGACTCCCTCGGACCTCTGTCTGACTTCTCATGGTCTTCTCCTCATTAGCTGGTCGCTGAAACTAACGTGTTCTCTAACGTTAAGGACTTTAGATTAGTCCCGCCCTAATGTATCCTGAGCCTATCTTAGCTCTAATGCATACTGTGTTAGCAAATAAGGTTATATTCACCACCACAAAGAGCTTAGCTTTGAATCTGTCTTTCTAAGGCATAGAACTGAACACACAGCCATGTGTATAAACTTTGAGCTGCCTAGGATTATATTTATATGTGAAATAATCAGGACATTTATTGTCTGATTTATATTTCTTGCCAGTTTGTTTAAATGTCCAATAAAGCAGACTAAAATTTAAAGTATAATTTCCAGAAGTGGTAAACTGACACTAATGGGAGCATAATCATTTATAAATTTAAAAAGCTTCTTTAGGTCATATTCATGTCTTTGATTTCCCAATGTTTGCTTATATGCTGATCCCTGCCCACAACCCCCGTGCTCTGACAACACACCTCTGTCTAAGGCAGACAGTGTTACCTCCTGTCCCTACCAATGCACACCTATGGTTTGAGGGGCTGAACTCAGAGCCTCTGCATGGAACTTTCTCCTCAGACTTTTTTTTTATATATATATACAAGATCTCACTAAGTCCTTAAAGGTACCTGTTGGACTCAAACCTGAGATTCTATTCACCCAACAGTGACAGGAGTGCACCACTGTGGCTAGCTGCCACATATTTTCCTAAACCAAGCTCAGCTCTCTCTAGATGCTGTTACTCACTTTAGCAATTTATCACTTATATTGACCATGTCTCAAATTCTCAAGTCTTTAAAAGTAATATGTACTAAATAACTTCTTTCTTGAGTAGTTTTATGCACACTACAATTACCATACTCACAAATAATTCAACTGATAGACTATTACATTGCTAAGAGAGAAAATCTGTTTCATTCTGCTAGTACTCCCCAAAGTCCTCACCATCTTTCAATCCCTTCTGCACCCCTATGTGCAGTCCTTACTCCCATACTTACACAGTTTTACAGCTTCAAAGAATATATTAAGAAGTTTTGTAGATTAGAACAAATCTTGTAGGTTTTATATGTACATGTGGTGTGTATATCTGTGTTTAAAATCTTCAGCAGTGGCATATGGAGTACAGAGAATTATTTGAGCAGTGCCTAGACATCACTGCTACCCTTCAGTGTTATTTCTAGCCAGTTATGGGGGTGCACAGTTATGCAGAACATCATCCTTTTTGAAACAATGGAATCCAACAGAAGATTCTGTTGCCGTCAAGTCCATGTTTCTCCACGACCACACCTCTTTCTCTCTGCTTCCCTTGAACAATTAGAAATTCTTTTTCATTCTCAACAGTTTTTCCTAGAAGGTAGATATTTTTGAGTCAACAGAGCCTGTTTTATTAAATTTACAGGATAAAGTATCCTGGTGAGATTGTATCGACTGTGTCAATTGATGATAACCAACATACAACTGCACAATGTAATTTCATTGCGTCAATTTTAGAAATAAAACAAAAATCAGATAATTGTCACCCTGGTAGAAAAAATATTAAGACTTATGGAACTTAAGATTGAATCTATCACTTATATACCTAACAATCAGAAATCAGTCTTAGTCTTTAACTCTTGGTACATGCGTTTCTGATTGGCTTATGTAAGAATAACTCTTAATCCGTGCTTTTTCCTGCCCTGGGACTACCTTAATATAGTTTTCTTCATGGAACTGTGGTATTCCCTACTCCTGAAATGGTTATTCTGAGAGCATCTGTTTTCTTAGTTACTTTCTGGTCACAAGGACAGGATGCCTGAAATCCACTTTGAAGGAAGAAAGATTTCTTCTGGATGACATGTCAGGGGCAGCTTGCTTACCACAGAGCAGTCAGGGAGTAAAGAGAGATGAGGGAGGAGGGAGGAAGCACACTGCTTCAGGCCACGGCCCCAGGAACCCACCTCCCCACACCACACTTGGCTATGAGCTCCTCGGTGGATTCACACACAGAGGAGCATTGCACCCCCCAGGACCGGCTCACCTTCCAAAGCTCCGTCTGGGAGTGCATGAGGCCTGTGCGGAGATGGAGATATAGCCCTTAAGATCTGTCACCATGGATCCCCCAGATTCTGAGTCCCAGATCACCCCAGTGGCCTTAAGGAGTGAGAGCTCACCATTCTGTCCAAAGAAAAAAATAGTCATAGGTCCAGTAACACCTTCAAGTTCTGTTTTCTACAAAAGTGAATTCCTCTATCTGTCTGTCTGTCTGTCTGTCTGTCTGTCTGTCTGTCTGCATTAGTACAGGGTCTATAAGGTCTCACACACATTGGACTCATAGTGATGCTCCTGTTTTCAGCCTCCCAAGTGCTGGGATTATAGGCATGCACCACCACACCTATTCTATCCATTCCTAAGTTTTTTCAGCTTTAATTGCATAAGAATCTCTGTTCTCTTCGGTTGCTGCTATGCATCCCTCTCTGTGTTTCCCATGGGTGCGTAACATCGTTTTACCTCATCTTCATGCTAGCAGTAACTTTTCCCTTAAAATGGGTTCTTCTCTTCAGTTCATCAGTCACATTTATTCTCCATGACTTTGAAAGGGGGAAAGAAAAACAGAAGAAAGGAGAGGAGAGAAGGGAAAAGGAGAGGAGAGGAAAAGAAAAGGAGGGGAAGGGGTCGTGAAAAGACTAGAGGAGGCTATCATCCCAGGGCTGAGGAGCTACTCTTGAACTCTTCTTTGTCAGCCCAACTCCTCCTAGCCCATCTAATCCCGTCATCTTCGTTTCCTCATCCCCTGTCAACTCCTCTCCTGACTCTGACAACTTCATCACTTGGCTGAAGTGATTCTTACCAGCAGAATGCTAGGATTATCTTCTTACCACTGTTAAAGGTCATGGCAGCCTTGTTCATACTTTTCTCTTTCACTGAGACTCTTCATACTCTTCACAGCCTCTATCTATTCTGAGAAGTGAATAGTTTTCCAGCTCTGAAAAGCAGTAATCAATATTAAAACTCATATAGAATTTGCGCTTCTTGTTGAAATGAACTGAGTCCTTCTCAACTAATGTTTAATATAATATGAATAAATTAATTATCTGTACATGAGTTTTAATTTTATGGCCTTCGAACAAGAACACTAATACTCCTAATATCATGCCCACGTGTGTCTAGAATTATATCATTAGTGTTTGATGTTGCATTATTTATAACTGTGAACAATAATTTTTCCAAGTGTCATAAGTTCCATGCCTATCAATTTATTTCGGGATATCTCCTAAAAATATTTGCTTTTAGTCAAGTAAATGCAATAAAAATTATAAGGATGTTTATAAATAGATCTTATTGTAGCATGATAGTATTGAATGGATGACAATGCCTTGTATTGTCTCAATAAAGTAGATTTATTTTGCTCAAATTTACTAGCATATTCAAATTGTGAGATTATGCGCCTCAACTCTGATTTGCTTCCTCATTTTAAGGTATCTATTTAAGAATGCTTTCTAATAAGTAAGTGTTTATTCACTTCAATGAAAAAATTTAATAGAGAGTCAGAAAATCATTAGGTCAAATATGAATAAATACAGCAGCTATCCTAAAATGTTACATGAATTTCTAAGACCTAGCAGGAAAATAATTTCTTTGGGCTCATCTTTTATACCATTGTGGAAACCATAACATTTCAGCTCTCTGAAATCATTTTATTTCTGTAGCTGCTCCACTTGGCCTTTCAATCAGCTGGCCTCCTTACCTCCTCGTCTTTGCCTCCCATTCATTCCTAGCCTTTCCACTCACAATTGCTTTACCCAGCCCTAGAGTTGGGTAAGCACATCACTCATTCTGACCAGTCCGGCTGGCCTTCTGGACACAACACACTTGCATCAAATTCTCCTGATCTGAGAACACATTTTCTGAGAAAGATGGCCATGTTTACCACTCCATTGTGAAAACTTAGTTGGAAAAGAGGCCGCCACAGAGACTAAAGCGACACAGTGACCTGATGCTATTCTTTGAATTTTGAAGCCACCTGTTTATGAATCTGCCTGTTCAGTGTCTCAGCCATGTAACCAATCTCTATTTTGTCTTAATCTAGTCTTAATACAGATTAAATAAGGACAATCCAAAGAGATGCCATAGCTTATTAAACACCCAATTGACTAAAATATAAGTAATTATGAATTTTATTGGTGATCCTTGTTACCAATCCACTCTCCTTTTTATTCTTCATTATTCTGCACACAAGCAGATGTGGTTGCACTTAACTGCATATGTCACATGATTGTATTATTAAACTTCAAACATATTATAAATAAATATTTTTCCACCATAGTATTCACCTGTAATATAATCCTGTGATGGAAATCTAGTGGCAAAACAGTAGAATACAGTGTATTGGTCCAGTGGTTTTAGATTTATGACTTTTACCAAAAAATTAATAATAGTATTCACTTTTTTCAATCTTTATAATATATAGAACTTTAAATCAGTTAATACATTTTAAAACCCACCATATTTCAGGCAACTTTCTCAGTTTCGTTTATTTACTTGAGGAAGTACATTTCCAATTTGAAAATGTTTCATTTCTACCTTCAATATTTAATAAAGATAAAACAAGATAATGAACACTACTTCAAAGTATAATACAGTAATAATTTTTCAAAACAATGGCTTGTGGTGTGTCTGTAGTTTAATGTCCTTAATGGGGTTTCCTATATGGACAAAAATTCAAAATTTTCTTGGGTCCCAAAAAGGAATAAAAAATTAGAATCTATCACAGAGTAAGTCTACTCTAACTGTACTTACTGGTAAGGGAGTAATTATGCAACATCGAAAATAATGATCTAATCTTTTACTTTCATGCCAGCATTGATCTTTACATTTTTTTTTTAGGATCTGTTTCATTTTTTCCATCACTGAAATCTGTTTGATTTTTTTTTCATGTACCTTAGTGTCTGAGTGATTCCCTAAGGTAATATCATAAGCAAATTTCAAATAAAGCTATTGAATCAAAACTGCACTTGGAAGGAAGAAAAGAATTCTAATTCTCAACAAAGTCTCCAATGACTGATGCATTCTCTAATGTGAGAACTACTGACCTGATCAGGCACCTTGAAATCATGAAATCATTTGGAGAACTTTGCAAAGTACTCATGTCTAAATCTCACTTCCAGGGATTCTAATGTAATTTTTCTGAGGTTGTGACCTGGATAACAGGATTTTACAAAACAAAAGATATTTTTAAATGCTTAAATGTTTAGCCAAGGTTAAATACCACACATATGATCCAGCCAGCATGGTGTAGCGTTTCATATGACGTGTGTAGCAAAGAGAGCAAAACACGTGCGACATTAACCTTTAGGGTTTTGTACTTAAAGAAAGCATTTGTTATTAATCATCAACATATTTCCCATATAAATGTTTTGGCACTTTCATATTATACTTTGTACATGATGTTGTTGAGTGACTTTTTGAGAAAGCAGGAGAGTTGGGTTTTTTGTTGTTGTTATTGTTGTTGTTTTGTTTTTGATCTAGAGGTCCTAACCTCATAGTTACTGAAGAGAAATACGGAAGTACTCTCACTAAATAAAAATGTTCCTACTTTGTGCCTTGTTCTGTGACAAGTATTACAAACAATACAAAAAATAAAACTACCTTTTTTGTTTCACTGCTAAGTAACTTGCTGCATATTTAGAGTAGTTATGTACATCTTACTTTGGGGTATTTTTCTTCTTTCTGTGTTACTTTCATGACCTCAAAAAGTAGCCCAAAGCAAAATCACTACTTGAACTGAAAGCTTAGAGAAAGGAGCTGGGCAACAATTAGACTGTCTTGAAGAAGGGAGCCTGTCTTTCTCAAGACACCAGGAGAACCCAGGGTCAAGAGAAGACCTAAAGAGTGAGGAGTTGGACAGAGAGCTGTGGAAGAAGCACGGAAGGAGAAGTGAGGCACAGATGTTAATACAAGTGCGAGAAGATGCAGGAAAGCAGGGACAGCTGCACCGGGGACGTTGAACAGAGTAGACAAGAGAGAGTCTAAGATCCATTCATTGATTTGCGTAGCCATGAGAAAGTGATGCATGAAGTATAGAGTCAGCACAAACAGCCAGAGCACCAAGCTATAAAATGTGCCCACAGACGGGGATGGAAGGCAAAGTGTGAGCCAGGCCTGGACAAAGTTATACATGAAATTTTCCCAGTAGGGCCTGCTTGTAAATAACCTTGGGAAAAGAGCAAACAGTTAACTAAAAATTGGAAGGCACTCTAGGAGGCAATTATTAAACACAAGAAGAAAGAGATACGTGCTGAATTATGCAATGTTCCAAATTATAAATCTCAGAATGCTTATGAGAGAAGGATGGAAAGGACACAGACAAGGAGGCAGAAGGGTGACTTTCTAAAGTTTGCTTTTACCCTGATAAGCCGTGGTTGTTCTGTCTGCTTAAGATAATGATGCTGTACGTGGTCTCAAGTTCTTCTCTGAAGTGAGACAGAGAACTAAGAACAGGGGACCCTGCAATATAGAGAAGAGTTTTATTTTAGATAACCAAAGCAAGTATTTATTAAAATATAAAGGTAAATATTTAGATGTCTGAAACATACTGGTCTATAATCACCATTCCTATGGTAGCAACTGTCACTAAAAAAAACTCTGTGTATTTATTTATATTGCAAAATCCAACTTAGAGAATGTTATGAGGCTCAGAAAATTAGAGAAAAGAAAACTATTTGTTGAGTGGTTACCATTTGACAGTTTGCATCGTGTATGTCTTGCCAGTTTTAGATGTTGATAATAAATAATAGTTTTTTTTTTTTTCTGGAGAGGAAAAAATGAACTGATTTAATAGATAATTGTTTGGAACATTAAACCTGGACAGTTTTTCAATTTTCGCAGTATCAGGGAAGGGAGGGGAGAAGATATTCTTTAGGGGGGATTTGCTTTGCATTCATTTTAAACTAGAATCACTTTGATTATGGTGATATGATGTAGTTTGTGCTGTGGAACAGTACATGAATAATACTAACCCAGTTACTCAAAACTTCCAGCACAACACCACAACCTCACTAAGCAGGCATGTTTGCAACTGCCAGCCACCTCTGCCTGAATGCTTCTCTCTCCCAAGAAAGGAAAGGATTAAGGAAATGAGCCACTCTCCCACTGTACGTTAATCTAAAAATAGCAGGCTGAGTGCCAGTAGTATGATCTCCACTGCTGTTTGCTTCGTCTGTTTTCCTTTCAGTTTAAAATAAAAATCCTCAGTCCTGTGCACTCTGAGAGGACATGCACCATTCCCTTGACCAGCCACCACATTCCATCACTCGTGATGGAAACAAGCCCACTCGGGCTGTCTGTGTTCCTGGCAAAGTTTCAGCTCCAACATGTGGTTAATTTTTGAGAGGATTTTTCTTCCCTTTCTGGTGCTTCAGAGGAGCTGTGGAGTCTGTGGTAAACAGCTGCTTCACTTGCACATCTGCGGGGCTTGCATATTTCCCTGCGAGACAGTGACCTGTCTTTTTGTGCTACACATGATGTCCTAGGAACTGGGAAAGGGAAGCACATCCTGAATACTAGGGCTTTTGAAACAATTTCCGGAGCTATGGTGTGTGAAAAGCCTACCTAGAATTCTCAAGGCTCGCTCCCTCATCACAGACAATTAACACGCGCTTCCCCATCCTGTGTGTATGTGTTGGTGCGTTGTGTTACTACAGGCAGAGGCTATGTTAAATATTCAAAACAGTTCAACGTCATTGTTAAGCAATAACCACTTTCTAACCAAGGGCACTACAAATATATAAGACCAGTAACGGAGATCTGATTTTTGCCATTTATGTTAGCTTCTCCCGGCAAGACAATGAGCTGTTTCGTTTTGTTTGTTTGTTTGTTTGTTTTTTGTTTTTTGTCTTTTTTTGAAACAGGGTCTCGCTATGTGGTTCAGGCTGGCCTTGAGCTCACTTCTGAAGCCCAGGCTGGTCTCGAACTTGCACCGATCCTCCTGCCTCAGCCTCCTGAGTGCTGGGATTACAGGCAAGCACCAACACGCCTGGCTATTAGTTTTGTTTTAATTTCCAAAGTTCACAGGAACAGTGTGCCAGAACAGTACTGCTGTATTCCTATTTTCAGTGGTGTAAGGAAATAGCCCCTTACATGGGGCTATTTTACATGGAATTATTACTTCATGTAGTAATTCTATTACATGGACTAATGTCATTTCGTATGATTATTTAATTTGTTTTATATTTTTATAGCCCTAGTGAAATTCACATGCAGGTTATATTTATCTGAGCAAATGAAACAATCTGAAAAATAATGAGGTCATAATTCTCATTTACCTGTTGAGTGAGCTTTCTATGTCTTTAAGGGATCAACACATTTCAATTCACAAGGAAACATTCAGCCTATGAGCTGTGTTTCCTCATGTATCCAAACTTTCCATAATCAGCCAAAATCTGTAGTTAGATAAATTTTGAATATAATTTTATTATATTAAATAATGCTATTCACCAAAGCAGAAATTGTATGGAAATGTCATTTCTTTTTTTTTTTTTGTCTTTTTGAGACAGGGTCTTGCTATGCAGTTGAGGCTGGTCCTGAGCTCACTTTTGTAGCCCAGGCTGGTCTCGAACTCGCACCAATCCTCCTGCCTCAGCCTCCCAAGTGCTGGGA
>PVJA010005767.1:0-77225 GCA_004027025.1 Myocastor coypus | reverse complement strand
ACAATTGGGACCTCCTCCAGCTAAGAAGTTTCTGCATGTCAAAGGAAATCACTAACAAAGTGAAAAGACGACCCACAAATTTCGAAAAGATTTTAACTAACAAGTACTCAGACAAAGGTCTTCTATCTAGAATCTACAAAGAACTAAAAACCATTAGGGTCCCAAAATTCAAAGACCCAATCCAGAAATGGGCATCTGAAATGAACATTCACTTCTCAGAGAAAGAAATACAGCAAGCCTACAAATACATAAAGAAATGCTCCCCATCCCTAGCTATTCGCGAAATGCAAATCAAAACAACACTCAGATACCACCTCACCCCAGTAAGGATGGCTATCATAAAGAAATCAACCAGCAACAAATGCTGGAGAGACTGTGGGGAAAAAGGAACCCTTCTCCACTGCTGGTGGGAATGCAGATTGGTGCAACCATTATGGAAAGCAGTGTGGAGGATCCTTACAAAAAAAAAAAAAAAAAAAAAAAAAAGCTCACTTTTTAACTCTACTATTTCTGATGTACAAATGAATACGCACTAGACATCCACCATTGTAGCTCCTCTTGTGAGGGGTAAAACAGTATTCTGTTGGCTATAATGCTTTTAAGTTAGTATTATGATGGTGTGGAATAAGTTTTCTTTCTCTTTAATGTTACCAACAATTGGTTGCTATAAGATTTCATAAAATGTAGCAGGCATCAGTGTTGCAATTCATAATTGATGAGTTTTTGTGTTGCTTCCTAACAAGATTGCTGTCCTTTTAACCAGAAATGATTATTTCCTAACGAATTAACTGCAGTAAAAAAAATTACACAACATGACCTATTGTGAACAAATGATGCAGTAAAGCCTGATTAAGGGTGACACCACTTTGCAATGTGCTTTCAGTGAAATGGAAAGCAAAGCCAACACAATTCCCTCAAGTTGAAAGTAGATAAAATGTATGGAGTTATTACACTTATTTTGAAATATTTAATGGAGAGGCAAAGTCTGCAGAGCACATTTCATGATCATGACTGCACACCCTGTCAGAAATGACACAGCATTCTTGGATCAGACACTTGAATTTTTGAGTGAGAATTCTTAAATTTTATTTGTGCAACAAATAAATTAATGTTCCTGAGGCCTCAATGTTTGCAACAGACAAACTAATTTCATGCGTGACTAATTTCACAGGTGGAAAGTAATCCCCACCACCTGCTTGAGGGAGACCTCAGCTGAAGTAGTTGTTCACATGCCTGGGTTCCAGTCCCCATGTCTTTCTTTACTTTCTGACCTGGATAAAGGAAATATTCCTATTCCGTAGACCTTAGTTTTCACAGTTATAGTGCAAAGACAAAGGAACAATAACATTTCTCTTGCGATCCTTAACTTAAAGTTCAATGCTTAAATAAGACCATTACACAAAAAAGTCAAGAATAATTTAAAAACATGGACTGGATACATAAATATCAGAGGCACTGCACTAACCTTTCTCTGGGAATTATATGTGGTAAAGTGGTTTTGTTCGTCTTCTGATATATTTCGTACATGTGTGGTAGAAAATGTGAGTCACAAACTTTGGTTAAAGGTTGGCTTCTCAGAAATATGCCAACATACACTGCCAGATCAAAGCAGGGATTTTAATATGAGCAAGTAAAGAAAAGAACCACTGTGATAAAGTGTTCACATCATTGGATCATATTTTGATATGTGGAGACTGGTTAAAGAGGTCAAAAACATAAATTTGATTAGAGTTGAGTGATGGGCATATTTCAGAGCTTAGCTGAGCATTGTAGTGCACGAAAGTCCTCACATTCACTGGGGAGGCTGAGGCAAGAGAACCGTGCTTTAGGTGCTACTTGGATAATTCAGCAATACTCTTTCAAAGAACAAACTAAAAATCTAAAGATTTAGCTCAGTGATAAGGCAGCTCCGAATTCCACATCCAGCACTACAAATGTGTCATTAGATGAATAAGGAATTGAAATATATGAGCACAGAATTGAAAACTTTCAAAAGCCTGAAGAGTAAATAGTTGATATCTATTTAAATATCTGGAAACTCAGATACATTTTTTTTTTTTTTGGCAAAGTCTTGCTTTGTAATCCAGGTTGGCCTTGAACTCACTATGTATCCAAGACTGGCCTTGAATTCATAGTGACCTTCCTACCTTGGACTTCCCAAATGCTGGGGTTATGGCTGTGTACTACTAATTCCAGCTGTAAAGGATATTTATGTGAGTTTCTAAGGAAGATCCTGAAATAATCTTTATAAAGTGTTTTGCGCTATCTGTCTATCTGAGAAAAAATGCACAGAAAAGCAAAATCATGCTGATGAAGTCAGTGGAATCATTTTAGTGAAGAAAATGGGTGAGCGAAATGGTATTAAATGAACAACCTAACAAGTATAGAACAAGTGGAGATACTTTCTTTCTCACCAATAAGCCAAGTATTCAAATAAAATGTTTATCAATGCAGTATCTTCTAATGCAATGAATTGTATACACATAAAGTTTCCATTGCCAATTCTGTTGGTCCCAGAACTGCAAGGCTGAGGCGAGAGGAGTGCAAGTTCCAGTCCATGTTTTGAAATGTAGGATCCTCTACCTCACAGTAAAGTCAAGAGGGATGAGGAGGTGAGGGTGGAACTCAGCACACACTCTGTATTCATTTCCAGGACTAAAATGCTCTTAAATTTAACTTAACTCCCATAAATGCATTCTAAAAATGACTCAAAATCATCCCAATTGAAACAATTCATACTGTGGGATAATGTGAAAAAAATAGAATGGCGGAGTTGGGTTAATTTGGCATAAGAAAGATTTTCTTGAGGCTGTACCAGTATAATGTCATGTCCAGGATATATGCATCACAATAAACCCATAGCATGAATGATATTTGCATCAAGGAAACCCATCTGCTCTTGAGATTGATTTTGCTCTCTTCTTTCGCTAGGCAGATCTCTGGTCACTGCATTTGAACCACCTTTCACAGGTTGTTATGGGCACTTCCGATCTAGTTCTAAAAGAGTAAATGAGGTGGCTTTTCTACTTCTAGGCTTTTCCATCAGTCTTGCATAACAAGCAAAATTTTCCTGCTTCCCTTTTGTCAGCTATATGCTCATGTCTGACATCAGGTAGGGCACTAGCGGAAGGCATCATCCCCTGGAGGGCCAGCACGATGCCCATCAACCAACAGGAGAAGATGGAAGAGGGAAATCCATTTATTCTCAGCTGCATTCATTTCAAAACTCAAATTTAGAATTTAGAGATATTCCCCAAGTTCATTACATTACATTCTCAGAGATAGGCTGTTTCTGAAAATCATTCATAATACGTTTTAAGTCTACTGAGATTAGATGTTGCTATAAGATGAATTGCACTTCTACTGTCCAATAATACTAATTAGTGTAGTCCCTTTCTGTATTTTATAGGCTGCACAAGTAATTTTGTATTAAACATTTTAATTTTAAAAATTATTTCATATAACAATTTCATTTTTGTTACCAGGGATCAAACTTAGGACCATGCACTTCCTAGATGAGCTCTTATTCTACTGAGCTATCTCCCTGCCCAGGTAAGTGGAATATATTGCTAACTTAAGCTGTTATTCTAGGGAAACATAAAAAAAGAAGGAAAAATATAGGGAGGAGAAGAAAAGGAAGGTGAGAAAGAAGTTAAAGATGATAAGTAGAAGGAGGTGAAGCTATCAAAGCAGCTTAGAGTCTCTCCGGGTCTGCAGTGACTGACCTGGAATTGCTCTGGCATTGTTATTAGTTCTTAAAAACTAATAAGAAAAGAAAACACTGACTAGAAAATAGAAAGAAAGAAAGAAAGAAAGAAAGAAGAAGAAGAAGAAGAAGAAGAAGAAGAAGAAGAAGAAGAAGAAGAAGAGGAGGAGGAGGAGGAGGAGGAGGAGAAGGAGGAAGAGGAGGAGGAGGAGGAGGAGGAGGGAAGGAAGGGAAAGTGGATGTGAGAGAGGGTAAGAGGGATGGAGGTAAAGAGACACAGGGGGGAGGGAGGAATATATACTGATGTGCATAATACACTATGGTATTTTTGACTGGAAAAAAAGCATATTTGATCCAAGCAGATGTAGAAACAAATTAAATCATTCATCAGTCTTTCTCCAACTCTTCTTATCAGCAAGGCCAAAGTCTTTCCAATGTGCTATATAATGCAATTGATTTTTAAAATTTGAAGGTGGATTCTCTGTAGCTTTTAAATTACAGCATATACTTATTTTTATACTTCTAAACATTAAGCAATTGGCAGAGCTAGTCTGAAAAATGGTTAATAGATAAACATATAAAACAAAATAAACAGGAAAACGCATCATAAAATTGAGTATAAGATGCATATTTTTCAATGTTAGCTATGAAACTAAGATATATATATATATATGATAAAAAGTTTTCAAAATTTCGTTGAGCAAACTACAAATGTTTAGTTTCATAGTCAAGGTTTACAAGGGAATAGATTTACTACAGAACACATAATTTATATGAGTATTTTATAATATTCATCCAAAAAGTCCAATGCAAAAGAGTGCAGGGCATCTGTCCGTGCCCTAGAATCCAGCTCAGGGATTGGATCCCACAGCAATGTCCTACTTGCATCGAGATGAAGACCTAACACCCGAGGCAATGTTCTCCAGAAGTCTAACTGGAGGCCTAGAGCCCATGACCATGTCTTATACAATTCTATATCAAGGATCTTCATAGGGAAGGTCCTAAGGTCAGTGTTGAAAAGCAGAAAGTATGCACCAGCAGGTTGAAGGATCTGCCAACAGTTGACAGATTTGGCCAGGACCAGGAAGCAATATTCAAGGTAAGGATCAGTTCTCGCTGAAGAGAACCATACCCGCCCCAGCATCAGAGAGGAGCTGAGCCTCTCCACACACAACTGTGCCTCTGAGGAAAGCCACCACGGCAAGCTTCTCCAGGAGAATCAACAGCACAGCACCTTCTCCTGGAGTTCTCCTTGTACTGTTGCTAATGTTCTCAGGTCGTCCTTCTATACCTAGAGCCTTGCTGATTCTTTTCAGCTGGTGTTACGTGTACAACAGTCCTTAATGTACCACATGTAGTAAACAAAACAAGATATAACCGAGATACTGTTGATACTCAGTATCAATTAACGGGACATGGAGTTTTTGCAGTTCATTTGATCAGTATTAATCCAACAAAATCCAAAAAATTCATGAAATAAGATGGTTTCAAAATGTATATAGAAGTAAAGTCCAAATTATCCCGGCATATTTTGAATAAGAAAGGAAAAACTTGCCTTACCAGATATATTATGGAGTTACGTTTATTGAAGTAATGTGGAATTATCGTATTTATGAACATGGAGTGTGACAGTAAAGATACAAAGTTACATGAATCATTGGGTGAAATTTAAATGTTGTAAATTTTCTTTTATAAGATACAGTTTTTGTACCACTGTGAATTTACCTTCCTTGTCTTGTTCCCAGTACTGTTTCCTGAAGTTCACTTTTCAAGTTTCATGATCCAGTACTTTTTCTTTTAAATATATTTCCTGAAATCATCCCTTATATCTGTTTGACTGGAAATGTAGAAAACATGTACAAAATGACTGCTCATTAGCAAAATGTAGAAGTCAATTTATTATTATTATTATTATTATTATTATTATTATTATTATTATTTTGCTCTACCATAGAACTTGACATTTTTTTTCTCCGGGAGAGGAAGTTACAAAAGAGGAAAGGATAAAATCAGTTTTTTTTATAATCTATTCTGAGAAATGATATGCAAGTTTGCTGTGTTCTGTTAGAAGCAATTTATACTTAAGGGGAAGATATAACACAATTGTGTCAATAATGTGGTACAAAGATAATTTTAACTTATCTTAAAGTTTGTCACATGATTAGCGAAGGGGGACAAGCAAATTACAACACAATCACATAATGAAATATCTTACAGCCCCACAAAATAATGGAGCACAGAGAACTACATCACGTTTAAAAATCTTAATAGCATAATATTAAGTGTAAGGAGTACCAAAAAATCACATTAATTAAATACTTATTATAATTTTAGCAACTTTTCATACATATGGTAAAGGGCGTTTAAAGACATATTGTTACACATACAATCATATAAATTTTCATGTGCATGAAATGTGACACCAAGATAGATTAGTACACAGTCATATACTTCAGTGTCAGGGGTTCATAATTTTCATGATGCATTAGAGATGCTAATACTTTCTTCAAAAGATTAAGCATTGACCAACGAAAGCAGCACAAGGTAATCTGTGTGTTATCTATGTCCTTTCTGCATATTACATTATGATTAAATGAGTAAGAACACTACTATAAAATGCAGTGGTCTCATCTCCTTAAATAAATAACATTAATTGCTTCATAAAAGCATTAGTCACGTATGACCTCACAAATGTGGGAAAAGAAATACTGAAAGGGTAGGGAAAGGAAATTTTTATTTTTGGTGTTTCTGATTTTGCTCTAAACAAAATTGGAGATGCCCAACGTACGCTGATTATCAGAAGCTCTAACCTGGAGGAAACCAACAGTCTACTACTTGCCTGGTAAGGAGTGAGCCCCTTTTGTAAGAATCAAATGTCGTAAGTGAAATGACTTTATCTGCAAAGGCTATGGCAACACCTGCTGAGCACGGGCAACGTGGGCCCAAAGCAAAGAAAGAGAATTTGTTGTTAGATAAAATTCACGTTCTGTACAGAATCAGCAGACCAGAGGGAGTGGGAGACCAGAAGAAATGCCAGCTGAAAGATACTGAGTGAAAAAGCAAGACAGCACGACGAGTCTTGGCAAAGTGGCTCTGCTCGCAAATTTTACTATTTTTCTGAAATAAATACTCAAGTGTCACTCTCTGAGACATTCAACAATTTAGATATTTAGCTTTTCACTTTGCTCTGAAATGTGGGTAAATCATAATGTTATAATTCCATTACCATGAAAGACACATCCTAATAAACTGAAGCATATATATCATTTAGGCATAAATTGATGTCCTTGGAGGCAACCAATATATTTTCCCTCTGAAAGAGAAGTAATATGTGTTTTTCAATATTTATTTTATGTCACCTAGACTGTTTTGCTTTCTCCTAATATAAAATGGGTCACAGTGTTGCATACCTCTTTCCAGGTCAAGTGCTTAATATCCTCCCTTGTGAGCTTCCATCAGTGAGATGAGAAATTCTTTGGAGCCTCATCATAAAATCTACCAAATTTCCCTATAGACAGTGAGCCATGGAACTTCTCATGTCTCATGCAACAGAACTTACCTTCAGCATGAAATAGCCTACTCTATATGAAAACACTACAATTTTCAAACCTATCTGCTGTAGCCATTTCAGTTACATTTAATTCTCTATTATGGTATGACTGAATCCAAGGAAACTGATTTTATTTTTATTTTTTATTCCTATGGCATCACTGATTATACAGCTTGAGTTCTGGCACAGTTAACCTGGATATATAAAGGATCACTCACTGTTTTTCTAAGAATAGAATTTTACTTGAGGTGGTTGCACCATGTGTTGGATGTTAGAATGGGCTTTTTTTTTTTTCTAGATGTCTCTGAGGTCCCTGGATTTTAATAGAGAAAATCATGAAGGCTACCTCAGCATTTGAAGGATTACAGGAAAGATACCTATGTGAATACTAGGAATAATTTTGGTAGAAGTTTGGAGCTTGTCTCAGTTATTTTTTTTCTTGTTGCTGTACATAATACCCAATACCCAAAATTAAGGAAGGAAAGGTTTACTTGGCTCACAGTTAGTGAAGGTTTCAGACTATACTCATTTGGCTCAAGGCAGAGTGGCACATGCCCAGAGGCAGCATTTCATGATGGTGAGAAGCAGCAAAGAACACGGGGAGGAGCAGCCGCTGTGGCATCCAGGAAGCCTCTCTCCCTTCCTCACGTTGTATTCATCTACCCACCCCAGCACAGGTGCTGCACTCATACCCATAATTCCCACATTGCATGATAAATTAATCACAAACTCTAAATGCTTCCCGAATAAGTGTATGCGGTCTTGAGGAGAGAACTACACACAAACCATACTGGAGTCACAAGGTAAAAACTTATCCACTCAGACATTAGAATAAAGCCATTCTGGCTAAAAGAGAATAGTGGTATGCAATGATGAATTCATAATTTGATGATAAACACAGAATTTAAATTATGTGATGGAACTATTTTAACTTTAACTTTCAAGTTGGCTCAATATTTTAATGTTTTATTTCTCTATTAAATTATGTTACTCTATGTGCAAGTTTTATTACACATTTGGCTTTCCATGTATTGCTTAATACCATTAGCTGATGCTGGCCTTTAATATATTTGCTAATCACTGGATACTTAGGATTTTGAATAGCATAATCTTCTACAGTGAAGAATAGCTGAAAGAGCTGAAGTAAGCTTTTGTTCTTGAGAGCGAAATACAGTAGAAGTGAGTTTAGCTCCACAAATTTTCATAACCATAATCTTAGACTTCTGGCTAACTGAGCAGGATTAGTTCCAAGTTGAAATCCAGAAAGAAAGCAACTAGTATAAGGAGAATAGTCTTAGTATGTTGCGAGCAGAACCATGGTACTAGACCTTCTGTGAACAATGAAGTGATATTGTATCTTCCTCCCCCTAAGTTCTACATTTATTGGTCGGTTAATTGATAATCCTGTTATCAAAATGATAACGTAATTTTCTCTAACTCTAAAAAACACATCTGAAACCAAATGTGTGTGTGGGGGGGGTGTCCGCCTGTAATCTCAGTAGTACTTGGGAAGCTCAAACAGGAGGATCACTATGAGTCTGAACTGTGTAGCAAGGCCCAGTACCAAATTTATATATATATATATATATATATTAACTGTGTGTCAGTTGCTTTGGCACAAAAAACATGAATGAGTAATGGTTAGGAGATGAGAAACTAAAAGCTATAAAATATTCAGTTTAGAGGTAAAAAGACAAGACTGTTTCATAAATTCTCAATCACTAATACGAGGAATCACTACTATAAGTGATTCTTCAAGATTCTTTACATTTTTTTATGTTTTCCAAGATACTTTCAACATTTTCAGACTGTTTTCTTTCTGAATATGGATGGACTTCTGACCTTCTTTTACTGATACCATTTAATTTAAAAAATAAATTAGTAATTCTGTCCCAGTTTCAGATCCAAGAAACATTTTTCTAAGGATCTGTTATCCATTTCACTGAAATTAAATCATTAAGGAAGATAGTACTCCAAGTCCCTCAGTCATTTTGGAACTACAGAAGCCTGACTTTAGTAAATGCCAATTCTTAAACACAAATGGACCAATCTTTCCATTCAATCATTCATGCTTGACCTAATGCTTTAAAGGAAAAAAATGAAAGCAATTTCTCACTTCATGGGAATACTGTTATCTTCTATTGTGATAGTCTTGTTTAAATATTACCCTCTTACCTCTGGTGTAACATTTTTTGGAAAACTTTATAACATGAACCTTTTAAAGCTCATGACCACGCTTACGCCTGCTTTGTGGTTCTTTTAAAAACAAAACTGTTGTAAACTATAAGATTCTTGGCTTAATAGGGTACAACAAAATCAGATAGGTATAACAGATTAATAGTGCATGTGATTGTTCAAAAGGTGAATCAGCAAAAATATAACTTTTGTTGTTTCTTTTATATGTATGACATTAATTTGTGTGTTTCTTATGCAATATCTAATGCTACATTCTTTAATCAAGAGTATAATAACTAATATTTATCTCTGTTATCTAATTCTCAAATTAAAGAAAATGCACAGTTTTCACAAAAGAGCTTTAATTTATAGTCACCAAGGAGATGAAATGCCAGACCTGTAAGTAGGTTATCATAACAGCTTTCAGATTTATTGTCACAAATGTTTGTGTATACTGGAGAAGAGACCATGACGCAGTGCTATTTATGGAAGATACTTTATATGTAAAGTAGTTTAATCTTGTTATGTTACTTTTAAAGAGATGAATGGTTTGCCATAATTCTTATCTCTTTTGCCTTGTGCATAAAAGTTGATGAATGAATATCTGTTGAATAACAAATAAGTTCATAAAAATAATGTTATGAAGCTTTCAGTTCTGTAAAAAAAAAAATCTTGCATGCGTCTTCTTGATTTGATGTTACCAATTATGATGCTTTATTATAAAACCTAGATAAACTGGTATTTATTCACTTTTATATTTCTTTATTCAGTAAATACCTATCAAGTACTTAGTTTCTGCCAGAAAGCATTGTGAGTCCTGAAGACACAAAAATAAGACCAAATAAACAGAGTAATGAAAACCTTCATCTTCACAAGCTTCCTGCTTTTGTGGTGACATGACAAACAAAGAAATAGGGTATGTGGCATCTGTCTTTACAAATAAATAAAAATAAAATATTTAGCAGCACTAGACATTCCTAATGAATTTTAATCTGCTGACTATACCTCAGTGAAAGACTGGGTCTTTTCCTTGAAGAAATATCAGTCTGCTCAAAGTTTGTTTTCAGAATAATTGACGACGTTAGGTGTACTGAACTTTTATAAAGATTTTCGTCTCTTTTTCCTATGTTGTTCCCGAAGTCTCCCTGATTCTTGTGAATTTGAGAACATTTAATCTTCCCATAAAATGAGAACACTAAAGTTAGATAATTTTATACTTATTTTTGTTAATCCTAGTTGTTAGACCAACATGTTTCTTATTAAATTGAATTATTTATAGTTTATAAATTATAACTTTATACACAGACTTAATGTCTTTAAAGCTCTTAATCCTAAGAAAGAAAAAATCTAAACATGGGATATGACCTGGATATCATGGGTTAATGGAATTTGACTATCATGCTTTTTCATGCTAGTTGCATGGTACAGAAGGAACAAATTCTCAGATTTATTTCCACGCATATACTGGAAATTAACAATATACACTTTTGTATTGAATTTTCCTAAAGGGCTTTCTGTTCAAATAAGCTTTCTTTTATAGTCCTAAAACTAAATGATTACTAATGAAACATTTTTCTATCTCCTACAATTTTTGTGTTGAAATTTGCTTTAAAGATCCTTTCACCCAATATTCATTTCTAGGGGATCAGCAGTCAGATCTCACAGAAATACTTCTAGAAACACAATTCAATCTCACTCTTCTAACAGTCAACTTGGTTTATATTTTACCATTTCAGACTCCATTTGCTGCTTCCTGTTGCTTCTGATGTGTAATATTACTAAGGAAGAAAAATAAGTAGCATATTACACTAATTCATATTTTGCCAAAAATCTAGTGTGGTCTGTACTAAATTTTCTCTTCAACACTGTGTGTCTCTTGAACAATAAAATATGCTTTGTTTTCCTGTATACCTGTTTTTAGTTATTGGTTTTTAGTCTTAGAAGGTAAATGTTAAAAATTCCAGTCATTTTATTTTAGTAATATCACTTCTTATACTGAAACAGAAGTTTACTAATTTTGAAAAAGCAACATAAAACATAGAAGATTCATGTTTCATCATTTTGATATGTCAAGAATGTAAAATATAAAATAATATTGAATTGCCAAAGATGAGTGCTGTTATTGTCATAAAATAAACTATGTCTATAATTATGCACAAATCACTCAGATATGTAAGGAAGAAGTATATTCTCAAATTTCTTGTCTCTTAAATTTTCTTTCTTATATTCTTTCTTTCTTTCTTTCTTTCTTTCTTTCTCTTTCTCTCTCTTTCTCTTTCTCTCTTTCTTTCTTTCTTTCTTTTCTTCCTTCCTTCTTTGTTTTTTTTTTCCTTTGTACAGGGTCTTGCTATGCAGTTTGACCTTATAGATCTTCTCCTGTGTCAACCTCCCTAGCACATACCACAAAACCTGGTTTTGATAACCAGCATGACATACCCAAGGTTTGTACAGTATGCAATACCAGGGATGGAACCCAGATCCTTACACTTGCCACACAAACGCTTAGACTGCCAAGCTATCTCAATGGCCTTAAATTTTCTTATTTCATATAATTGTTAATAAATAACACATAAGACTTTGTTTCAGCATGTATCATTTATGAATTCTTTCACTTAACTATTGCATTTAACAGCTACATATTGAGTCCCCCCCCCCCCGCCCCCAGGACTGTGGTTCAAACTCATGACCTTGCACTTGCCGGGCACGCACTTGTGCCACGGAGCTATCGCCCCAGCTCCCCATATTGAGCTTTCAGTGCATTGTTTTTCTTTCATAAGTAATAAATGGAGGGCCTGGGAAGACAGGTCAGTGATCTAAGCCCCATCTGTCCTGTGTTCAGCCTCCCAAGAGCTGAGATTACGGATGTGCACCACCACACCCAGATGCAATCTCAGTCTCAGCGTGCCCTGGAGTTGGGGCTGTCTCAGACTGCCTTAAGTACAGGCCTGGTTTGGTATATGGAGTTGGGGATCAAACCACAGTCCTCTGGGCCTGATGAGCTTTGCCCAAGTAGGTGCTTAAACAACTAAGATAAACTACAAGCCCTCTCGGTGAAACGTTTACAATTAACAACTATTAAAAACCACAGTCTTCTGAAAGTAATTTTTATTATTTTTATGCATAGATCAGTATTTGTATTTTTATTATAATTTTCTTTTATTTTGAAAAGTAAAAAAAAGTAAGAGACATGAAAACAAATACAGAATACATACATTATAGATTTTCAGAACAAGAATAGTTGTTTAACAATGAATACATATTACCTATTTTTACTGTCAAATCTATTGCTCAGTTTATCAGATATAGTTGTATATGTTTTCCTTTTGTAAGGAACTATATGCTGAAGCATGAAAAGATAGCACATGTTATATAAATAAGAAAACATCTATGCCCACATTTTTATATTGTCAGATATAAACTTGCATTTATTATATTGTCATGTTGCTGTATATAACCTTAGATTGTCATATAAATATATAGATTGAATAGTATAAGAAAAATACATTTATATCTATCAGTAACTTTAACATATTTGGGTTAGGAGTGACTCAACTCCTGGCTATGTTTTCACCAATTACTTACATAATAAACTAAAACATTTTTTCAAGAATAAATGAAATCGGGGCTGGGGAGATAGCTCCGAGGCACAAGTGCCTGCTGGGCAAGTGCAAGGTCGTGAGTTTGAACCCTGGTCCCACAAAAAAAAAAAAAAAAAAAAAAAAAGAATAAATGAAATCAATTATTTTAAAGGTATGTAAACTTCCAAATTTCTTCATTAACTTTCCTAATGTTCATGATTTGTCTCAAGATGACTTATCTTTCTAAGTATGCCTCTACTTCTTTGTTTGTAAAAAATACAAAGGGATACTTTTTATACAACTTATTTGTTCAGACATTTGTAAGTAGGCAAAGGTTTTTGCTTCACAGTAAGCGCACTACAATTGGCAGGGCCTTTATGTATGGGCCTACTACATATTTATGACCTGAGTACACAGTAAGTATTTAATTTAGTGCATTCTATTTAAATTACTCTAATGGGAAGAATTCTAAACAACTCATATAATTAAATTTCAGGATTAATTTTTTGCGTGTAAGATCTTTGCATTCTAACTAACACCTGATAGTACAAAATTCCATTAACTCTTGCAAAAAACGTTTCCATTCTTTGCTCATGAAAGGGCTGATGGGAAAGGAAGGAGTCATAGCTTAGATTCTGATACTGTTATAGAATCTAAAGGCAACCTTATTGACATGGTATTGTATTTAAATACAAAAGCAATACTGCAAAATATTTGATTTTATGATGAGTGATCTTTCCACACCATATGTAGACACAATTCACAAAACAGATGACTGACACATAGCAAGAATGTATCATTCTCCTGAAGTATTTGGGTAGGCAATTACAATGTTTTTAAATGACTAAGATACCATAATACTAGGTCCATTTAATTTTGCATATAATTTACATTCATATACTGCTTTGAGAGTAGTATTATATTTAAATACCTTCTAAATCAACTTCTCTATCAATACATCAACATTCACTTTAAATAGTTATAATGATTCATTTAATAATGAGTGCTGAATATCAATTATGTATTTAACTATAGCATAAACTCTGAAATGAATAAATTTTAAAGAGATATATCTATCCAACATATACTAATTATGACTCAGAAATGCTACTCCTAAGAAAGATTAGTGCAATCAGTAAAAGAAATAGAGAACATTTTCAGTTCCTTTACTCAAATAGGGACTAATTACCCTGAAGAATTTTAATGTTTTAAATAATTTCTGAAGCATGGGCTGATTTCTTCCTTACAATTTCTAATTATCAATTGTGCTTGCCATTTTAGAAATAGTTTAGACTACCTTCTGACGCAATGTATCAGAAACAATTTGGAATGATTGATAAATTTACTATGATTTTCAAATATTAACAATAGTAGCTTCAAGTCAAAAGATTATGGTGGGAGCATTACTTATGCACTTTATTCTTTAAATTGTAACCACAAACACTGAGATTCATTCATTCCACTTTTGCCATTGAAATTCTGAGCATTCCAGTGCATTCCGTGAATGAACATGGAACCACAGAAGAACTAAGTGGGCTCATCATCTCCATCTATACATCTATCAGATCATGGTAGACTTGGGCTTACTATAGACTATTTCCCCAGGGATACATGGATGAACTTCATGTACCAAATGGTTTTTGAATCGAACATTACAATCCATTGGAAAACATTATTTTCATAGTTACATGCGTCTTACATACTGAGTGATGCAGTCTATGTGAAGTTCTAGAGAACCAAACATTGCCAGAACAGAGATCATAACTGAAATTCCCTCTGTTAAAATTTACTAGAACTATTCTCATAATTATCAAAGATTTATTTAAACAGATAATACATTTGCTATTGTGAAATGGTAAAGGGTAATGAAAACAACGAGTCCTTCCTTGGAGTGTGTGTGAGGAAACTCTTCCCTCCAGCATAACACACACACGGAAAGCTAAAGGACAAACAAACACGTGTTGCCTGTCCAAAAGGCAAAAGAAAGGCTTGGTAGCAAAAGAAGTGTTCAGCTGTTGAAATATTTTGAGGTAAGAAACATATTGCTAATTTACACTCCTCACTTCACCTTTGTCAAGAGCTATCTTCAGCTTTCTAGGGCTCTACTATGTTCCTTAATCCTTTCATGGCATGTTTGATATGCAGCACAGTAAGTTATCTGTACATTCTTTATGTTTTCCCCATTTACAGCTGTTTATTGAGCTGCTGCATGCGTTTGGTCAGGAATGGGGTGGAGTTGGTGTAGCCATGTCCATAAGATACAAAGCATGTGATGGCTGACATTGTAATCTATAAAGAAATAATAAATAAAGAAATAATCTATCCAGAAATACTAATGTTAAAGAAAACCAGGTGTGGTGGTTCACGCCTGTAATCCCAGCACTTGGAATGCTGAGGCAGGAGGATTGACTGAGTTTGAGACCAGCCAGGGCTACAGAAGTGAGTTCAAGGCCAGCCTGAACTGCCTAGTGAGACCCTGTCTCAAAAAAACAAAAAAAAACAAACAAAAGAAAAAGAAAATATATGCAAAAAAGTGTTAAGATTATTGAAAACAAAGTTTTTCTTTGTTTTTTTTTTTTTCAAATTGATAAAAATAAAACCACAAAATCTTAGTATCAAGTTGGGATATCATGAAGTTAAATTAAGTATTTTTTTTTTCTATTTTTCTATAAACACAACGGTTGTCCATAATGTCTTAAAGGGGAGATACTTCTTTTTTTATTGTATTTGTTACAGGGTCTCACTACACAAGTCGTATTCATATAGATCCTCCTGTTTTTAGCCTCCCAAGTGGTGGAATTAGAGGCCTACACCACCATGCCATGACTCAGTGGTCTGCTTAGCACTCCCAGGGGCAGGGCCAGTTAGCTTGTGGTGCCAGGGATCAAACTCAGTCCCTGTGCTTGCCTAAGCAGGCTTTTAATTAGCTGAGCTATCTCACTGACCTTTGGGGAGAGACATTTTTATCACATAACAATACAGAAGGAGAACCAATTATAACTAGAACCAGCTGTCTAGTCACCTGTAAAAAAGAACCTACCCTTACATGAGAAAGATTAAGTTTATTATTTATTTATTGATTGATTGATTGATTGATTGATTTATATGTTTTAATGTACTTAGTACAGGGTCTACTGGGTCTCCACTACACAGATCTGACTCCTAGTGATCCTCCTGTTTTTAGCCTTACAGGTGCGCACCACCATGGTCAGTCTCAATCACCCTCTTGGTGTGCTCCGGGCGCAGGGCCAGGGCCAGTGTATCATGCTGGATAAAGGTTAAATTTAAATGTCACATATATTAAGGCTCAGAAGAGAATATAATACAAAAGCATGTCAATTCATGGCATTTAAAAAGCAGATACAGACTTCAGAACGTGAGCAAGGGGATTTTTCCTTATTTTATATCTGTTGGGCATTCAGTGGACACAAGAGAAACCAAGGAAGCCCACAGGCCTTTGCTTGAGCACTCCTGGGTAACTGTAGTGCCTCATGTGTCCTTTCTTGGCTCTAAGATTTGGGACAAAATTCCTCTTGTTCTTTGTTCTACCTATTTATAATAAAAGCTTAGATTAATATAGTTCTGTACAATTGCACTTACTGTTTCTTAAAGCACAAATATTTGTTTGATGTACATATTATGGCCCTACTTTACTCCCTCAATTAACTTCATCTAGCAAACCATGTATTCTTAAACTTGCGAATAACATTGCAAGAATGTAAACTTTATTGTGATTTCAAAGGATGAATGTTTTTATTGTAAAATACTAACATGGTAGAATCTCACTCCTAGTTCAAGAAGCAATTTTTTAAAAATGAATTGCTTTGATTTTCAGCGGCCTGATTTTTTAAAAAATTTATTTTTATGTGATCCATATAGAATTCATTTGTCTGAGGGACCATCTACTGAAATTTTTCCCAGTTTGTGTTTTTTTGCTTGTTTGTTTTTATTTATTTACTTATTTTTTTTAGTTTAGGGAAGGGTCTACCTGGTGTTCAGGGTCTCACTACTAGATCTGACTCATAGCGATCCACCTGTTTACAGCCTCCCAAGAGCTGGGATCACAGGTGTGCACTACTACAGTCAGTCTCAATTTCCATCTCAGCTTCCCCCTGGGGGCGGGGCCAGCAGGGTAGGCCTGGTGATTGAACCCCTGCCACTGCGCCTGTTTGCAGGTGCTTTAATCCACTGAGATATTTGGCCGGCCCTTGTTTCTTTAATTCCATTTATGATTTCTATTGATATACAAATCTTTTCTATAAGATGAGATCCCAATTGTTGAATTATTTTTCCAGTTACTAATTCTTTAACATATTCCCCATGTAGTTTGATTTTTGTTTATGTACTCTCTACATATCCCATATGTCTTCAAAATTTCTACCTGATTTCTCTTCCAGTAGATTAATGTTTCTATCTTAATATTTAAATCTTTGACCCATTTTGACTGTAACTTAGTACATGATGGTAGACATGGTCCTAATTTTATTCTTGGACATGTGCAAAACCCGTTTTCCCAGCACCACTTGTTAAAGAAGTTAGCTTTCTTCCAATAAAGTGTCTGGTTTCTTGGTCAAAGATAAAATAGTGAATGTATTTAGGGTTGTGTCCGCATCTTCTAATCTGTTCCAGTGATCCTCAGGTCTGTGTATTTATTTCTAATTTTGTTTTACTACTTAAAAAATGCTATTATTTTCTAGCTTATATTATTTTCTTAATTGTAGCATTGGTCCTACTCTTTTAACCAGTGAACTCTCTATGTCTGTTGTCTTGACATGAGACAGAGATCAGGAATAAACAAATTTTTGTTAGAATATTTGTATTAAAAGGTAATAAAATCCATTTATATTCATATTATCCAGATATTCCTTCTCCTTGAATGGGAAGAGTTGGGGATATGTTTGCTGACCCTTGCTATAAAAGACAGAATGAAGAATTGACACCTTCCTAACACAATTAATTTAATTGAGTTAATATCTCCTAATCTCTCAAGTAAGTTTGGAATTCAAATACTTAAAGCACTTTCTTTCAATTTTAGTCAAATTTTGACACTTTAAATTTCTTATACAAAAATGGGAAGATGTGTGTTCTTGCAGATGCCACCAAATCTCTACACTACTTGTCTTTACCTTGTGGAATTCTGCCACGCTATGCTTTAGGAGCGTCTGAACCATTCCACTGACTTGAGTATTGCTGATATACTTAATCAGAATTGTAGAGAAAAGCCGGGCGTGGTGGCGCACGCCTGCAATCCCAGCACTTGGGAGGCTGAGGCAGGAGGATTGGTGCGAGTTTGAGACCAGCTTGGGCTACAGAAGCGAGCTGAAGGCCAACCTGAACTGCATAGCGAGACCCTGTCTCAAAAAGACAAAAAAAAAAAAAAATGTATAGAAAAAATCTTAACACATGTATGTATCTCATTGATTTAATTTAGTTTTGTTTTATTATTGTTTTTGAAATGTACATCTTGCTACACAGTTGGGACTCACAGTGATCCCCCTGTCTCAGCCTCTCCAGCACTGGGATTACAGGCGTGTATCACCATGCCCAGTATGGCATGTTGGAGCATTTGGTCCATCATGGTATGCAGTACTTGGCATCAAACGCTAGACCTTGCACGTGCCAGACAGGCTCTTGGAGCACCAAGCTATCTGCCCAGCCCATACTTGACTACTTTTGAAATCTCCACCTGTATATGTCACTATCATGATATATATTTTAACACAAGCATTTTTAACATCACTGTGCATTCTTAGGAATATATATCTTTTTTGTTTGTTTGTTTGTTTTCTTTTTGAGACAGGGTCTCCCTTTGTAATTCAGGCTGGTCTTAAATTCACTACGTAGCCCAGTCGAGCCTTGAACTCATAGCAATTCTCCTGCCTCCATCTCCCAAGTAAGGATTATACATTAAATTAACATTATTTACTTGGAATTGGAAAAAAGACCCTTTGCCAACTTGACCCAGAAACATTGATATTTCCTCCACAGGGTTGTTCTTTTTTGAGTTATTTTAATGTTACTTTAATGAATGATCACTGTAATAATAGCCTTCATCTTGTCTGCGTGGATATGTATGTTTGTGCATGCATGTATGTGTCTGAAAATGGCTATATTTCTCTTGAATTCTTTGAAAAGTTTCCTGAATATACAATTCGTGACAGATATTTATCCCTTTCATCCACAAATTTTAGTTGTTCTTTGAAGGAAGTTGTGATTTTGACTCCTTTCTACCACTGTGCTGATTTTTGCGAGTACAAAATGGCAAGTCTCCACCGCTGTCATTCTACTGGCAAATGCTCCCAAGTAGAAGAAGCCATGTTCACTTCTTAAGTTCTGAGCTTTTTTCTTTTCTTAAAAAATAAGCCACTTTGTCATGATCTTACTAGGTCTTTGATGTCCACGGGAAAATTCATTTTGGGTCCATTTCTTATTTTAAAGTTTCGTAAGTGAGATAGTTTCACTTAACTATTCTGTAGCTACCAAAAACATTTCACCTTTGAAAACTTCTTCTTTATTTTTTCCTTTCTCTTTTTGGACCTCTTGTTCATCAGAGACTAGGACTCCCATCTTAATCATATGATATTCTGGAAACCGTTTTTATTTCCGTCTGTCTTCCCTATTTACTGGATAATTTGTTATTTAATTTTTTGTTTATTTAAAAAGCTGACCATTTAATTCTCAAATAGTTAAGATTTTTTTAAAAAAAATTCTGATCTGTCAAGAACCCTTGGTGTTAATTATGGTTGTGATTATTTCAGAAATTTCTCTGTTCATATATAATTTATACTAGTATTTTCTTGTATGAACTTTGTTTTTCTAGAGTTTCACATACATCTCATTTACCTTGCTTTTTTCTAATGTTTGGCTCTACTCTCAGATTTCTTATAACAATTTGATAAATTTTATACATTTAAGGGTGTTATGGCTTGTGTCTAACTATCCCCCAAAGCCTCATGCACTCATGGGGTGGGGACTTCTACGGTTTAAGACTAACTCATGATCCACTGGGATTATGCGTCTTATACTACTTGGGTTATGGGTTTTAGTACTGTTGGGATTGTGGGTGTGATCTAAGGCAGAAAGCCTGAGACAGAAAGCCTAAATGTAGCGTAAGAAGACTTCTCTGTTCCTGTTGCCATGGTTGGTTGGTTGCTTCTGTTGTCATTTGTTGCTGCCCTGCTGCCATGAACTGCTGCTCTCTGCCATGTGCAAGTTTGCCTTGCGGACTGAAACCTCCAGTAACTGTGAGCTAAATAAATCTTTCCTTCCTTCATTTTAGGTATTGAATGTTTGTCCCAGCAAGGAAAGAAGAGGAACTGAGACAACGGGCATCCAGTTGAAAAACAAGTCTAGGATATCCGGCCTGGACTTTGTGGTAGATAGGAGTTAATATAGGGTAAGTACAAAAAAAAAAAAATAATAATAACATGTATTGTCATGCTGAAGGATTTAACTCACAGGTGAAACATCAATCATTCAATGATTTATGCGACATATTACTAGTCCTCGTTCAATACTGACCATTGGGATATAATGGAAGAGGCTGTGGGTATAGCTCCATGACACGGTGCTTGCCTGGAAAGTACAAGGTCCTGAGTTCAATTCCTGAGACAGAGAGAGAGAGAGAGAGAGAGAGAGAGACAGAGAGACAGAGAGAGAGACAGAGAGACAGAGAGACAGAGACATTTAATGAAGATCCAAGAACAAGAGTACTAGAAATAACTTTACTGAGAAACACTAGAGAATGTTAGAAAATAAATTTGAAAGAAACGACAAATGTCACAGAAAGACTTATACCATGCAAACACACTATGAATTTTGGTGTGTAACCGTACAAATTGATAGAGAAACATGTAATCTGAGTGATGGAATCGAATTTTCCAGAATCCTAGCTTATTTTTTGTAACACAAATTTGTCTTTCATATGAAAATGCTTCCTTCCTGATCAAAACAGAATGATTATAATTTAACCAACAGCTTTATTTTACGTTAGGCTCACTTACATTTTCTTTTAAATTCAGTGATAAGTGGAAGTGGAAGTGATAGTTCCCATTTGTTTTATTTGAGAATAATGTGGATTGACAAATGAATGGGTAAAGTAACAAAGCTCTGGGCATAATGATTAGTAATCAAACAAAAAAAAAAAAAAAAGAAAAATCTGTGTGCTTTCAGGATGTTTAGAATAACAGCAAGCAAACAAATGCAACCATCAATCACAGTGTTCCTCTTAAATATATTAGCTATCATAGTGTCGCACATGTCTTAGTGTCTTAATAAATATTTGCCAAATATTTCTCTTGCATAACCATTAATAATCTAAGCTTATCTAAACCATGATAAAATGTCTTTTCAGCAACCCTAAGTGATATAATTCTTCATCTTAGATTTGATCAAAAGTTCAATGTTTTTCTTTCTTTTTTTTATATGAAGAGAGGACTTTATTTTTATTTGTGCTACAATTAGGTCCTAAGATTCTTTTCTAATGTATATTTTTATTAATATATATTTTCAGTACATAAAGCTGAGATTCATCTCAGAAAGCTAGTATGCATATAAAACATATCTCAATGCCCATTTCCTATCCTTCTTCTCTCCTTCCAGGTCTCTTCTTCCCATGTACAAATGATCTATCATCTCATATTGCATTATCTACATTTTTTGCTCTTCCATTAGCTTAACTTTAACTTCTCCTTTACACAGAGTACAACAGACGACGGAAGGAAACATGAAAACAATACATCCATCTTATAAAAGTCACTTGCATATTGAATTTAGGCAAGTATTTCATTAGAGAAAAGATAGTTCAATAGTATTCACCTTGCTACTTGCACACACTCTTGTCCAACATGTGAGTTTATCTGAGGCATGACTAGTATTTTTTTTGCCATTTTATATTAGGCACTACAGTTCATTCTCTTTCACAATAAACACTTTAGAGTCAGCGAATTTGATAATTATGGAAATAGAGTGTATTTAAAGCATTAAAAAAGGAAATCAAACAAAAATAGAAATAATACTTTATTTTTTCAAATGGAGATGAGATAAAGATTTGGAGGCACAGGAAGGAAAAGGTACAGAAAAAGAATTAAGATATGTTACGTACTTTGCAAGCTACCCATGATAATGGTAAGCATTACATACCGCAAAGATGCACTATAGAAATTATATTCATAAAAATGACTCAAAAATAAGGTAGAACTCCTTCGTACCTAAGGTAAAATAATTTAACATTCTGTTTGCAAAAACCAGGAGACAAAAAAAAAAAAAAATAGAACAAAATATTGGCTTTTCAAACACTTAAGCCTCATGCACAGAGGACAATAATCACTGAGGGATCAGAAAAGAAAATCAGATCATCACTAAAATCGCCAAAGCTTTCAGGCTATACTAGTGCAAGAAGGGGCAACATATGTGCAAATCAGCAAATCTCCTCTGATGAAAGAATACAGAGAGGCTGGGGGACCCAAATGGCTATAGCTGGCGAGAAACATCTCCTGAGAGGAGAGAGACACAAAGAAAAAAACACAAGGAAGAAACTTCTTACACATCCAGCAGATTACACAGGAGCAATGCAGGCATTTGACGAATATAGGCTGAGAGAATTCCAGCCTATTCCAGAGTGGTGCCTGCCTCCGTTAGCCTAGCAGGAAAATAACCTAAATCAAGGGGTGTGATTCACGGAGAAGAACATTTAGAGGAGTCTTGCCGTGACAGCAAACAATAATTAATCCAAGACTGAAGAAGTTCCTGATTTCATCTAACAAACAAATCTAGAGTAAGATTTTAGAGAACCAATTATTTCACATAATGTAACTACATAATTTATTTTGGAGAACAAACTATTATAAATTATTTAACTACAAAAAGCTTAACCATATAGTAGAACAAAAGTTAAAATATTTATAAGAATATGAAATATCCAGTAAGAAATTAGATAAATTTCACAATGTTTAATATACAACCCAAGACCATTAGTCATGTACGAAAGCTAGAGTTAGAAGAGAAGCCTTAATAAAATAAAAATGAATTAAAATTAGGACAGTTTTATCTAGATAAAACTATAATTCAACAGTTGTTAGTATAAATATATTCAAAAAATTAGACAAACAAAAATTTAAAGATTTAATTCAAACTTCTAGAGATGAAAACTCATTATGTAAAGTGGCATAAATATTAGAGAAGTATGAAAGCACATTATATATTGCAGGAGAAATCAGTGAATTAATCAACACAGAGATAATTCATTAAAGGAAAGACAAAAAAATTAAAAGAATAATTCTTATAAAGTTAAAAACTTTTCATGGATAATGAAATGACTTCCAGTTGTCCAATATGTATATAAGTGATTGTCAGATACAAAAATTACATTTTTTGCAATATAAGTCTTGCTTTATCTTGGCATTAACCATCCAGCAGAAAAGTCTAACCACAGGATATAAAAAGGAAAACCATATTAATAGTCTGAGCTGTGAAAGGCTCAAGCCAACAGCTTCCAATAATGCCAAATGAGCTGGTAATCCACTACTGTCATGGACTATTAGACTAAATATACAGCTCCTTTGTCCTTATGAAATGAAAAGAAAGATCTGTGCTAATGAGGCTTGGACAAGAAATCATGTCTGAAAAGCTGGGCGTGGTGGCTCACGCCTGTAATCCCAGCACTTGGGAGGCTGAGGCAGGAGGATTGGTGCGAGTTCGAGACCAGCCTGGGCTACAAAAGTGAGCTCAAGGCCAGCCTCAACTGCATAGCGAGACCCTGTCTCAAAAAGACAAAAAAAAAAAAAAAAGAAATCATGTCTGCATCTTATACTCTGAACAACTATGATGAAGTCAATAATATGAAATGTATTAACTATTGTAAAAAAATAAAACAATAAGTGATAGTCAACAAAGATAAGAAATAAATGGAAAAGAAATGTTTGAAGAAACAATCCACAAAATTTTCAAATATGAAAATCATGAATGGGCAGATATAAAATAGTAAGTGAATCCCAAACACAAAACTTATGAATCAACATCAAGAAACTAATAGCAATATATTAGTTTACCTTCCTGTAGCAATGATTGCAGTTATAATAAATGTAGAAAAGAAGAAATAGAAAATCACCATGCAGTAATCATATTCATTATTTATAATTATTCATCTTATGTTATATGTAATTATAGATTGCAATTATACATTGCAAATATTATGACATGACTACACATTTTTCGATTTCTTTCTTTTCTTTTTGATACCAGCAATTGAACTCAGGACCTTGTACAGTAATAATTGTTTGCCAAGCAGGCTCTCAAGTCACTGATCTATCTTCTTGGATTTATTTCTGTTTCTGCTCTTTTGCATATTTACTAATTAAAATTCTATAAAAAGAATCAAAGACTTCCTTTTTCTCCTAATTATCTACTAGTTTATGCATGCAGTAGTATACTTACATCTCTTAGAACTTGTGGATACTTACTTGTATAGTGAGCTATAGCGCAATATTCAACTGTTTGCTGAAATATTTCCACTGCAGCTAGAAAGCATTCTTTTAGATTAACTTATATGTTCCATCTTTCCCATATCTCCTTCTGTAAAAAATAAAAAGAATAAGTGATAGTGGACAAAGATCTTTCATATCTATCCATTCATGATATTCATATTTGAAAATTTTACAGATTGTTTCTTCAAACATTTCCTTTCTTTTCCATTTCTCTCTTACCTTTGTTGACCATCACTTATTCTTTTATTTTTACAAAAATTATATATTCTTATATACATATTCCCATACCCCTTTGGCAAGCAATTCTTACGGTACAAGGTCCTGAGTTCAACTGCTGGTATCAAAAAGAAAAGAAAGAAATAGAAAAGTATGTAATTATGTCATAATATTTGCAATGTATATTTTCTTTTCTTTTTTTTTCTCTCCTCTCCTCTCCTCTCCTCTCCTCTCCTCTCTTCTGCTCTCCTCTTCTCTTTTTATCTCCCCTTATTTTTCACTACTACACAATTCTCTAGGAACAACTTTTAGTCTTCCTACTGTTATATTATTAATCAGTTTAATACATATTGAAAAATAAGTTTATGTGTCCATGCTCATGCCCTGTGTGTCAAGCCAGCATCTTCAGCTGCATTAGAACATTTTCCATTGTGACATTTAACCATTGTTTTTATTTATGATACTTTGATTTATTTGTTCCATCCTAGCGTGACTATACATGCTGCATAAATGCAGAAAATCCTAATAGAAAGCAGAGGTACCCAACAGAATGTAGAACATGTATTTACTTTAAAATTTGAATTGTCATTTATACTGAGAATAGTAGCCAGGCATGGTGGCGTATGCCTGTAATCCTAGCACTTGTGAGGCTGGGGCAGGAGGATCGGCATGAGTTCAAGACCAGCCTGGGCTACAAAAGTGAGCTCAAGGCCAGCCTGAACTATATAGTAAGACCCTGTCTCAAAAAAAAAAAAAAAAAAAAAAAAAAAAAAAAAAAAAAAAAAAAAAAAAAAAAAAAAAAAAAAAAAAAAAAAAAAAAAAAAAAAAAAAAAGAAAGAAAGAAAAAAAGAAAAGAAAACATAGCAAAAGCCACACCTTTGGACCATAGCACATTTTCTTTTGACTAAAACGTGGAGCAATCACCGTGGAATGTAGAGCATGAAGACCTTTCCCATCATTAACAGAGCTCAGAAAAGTTTGCAGTTCAAGTGCTTATATGTCAAAAGAAAATATAGTGCAAGTATTTAGAACTAAATAAAGGGACATAAATAAAATTGAGAGTTTAGGACTGAAGTAATAAAATAGAAAAGAATAAAAAGAAAATATTCCTATTGATGAGACCAAATGTTAGTCTTAAAGAGTTTATGAACACATCCATAAAATTGAGACTATTAACAAGAAAAAAGAGAATAGCCGGGAAATATGACATTACTTCAAAGACCACTGGCATAAATTGCAACCAAATAATATTTTCTGATTAGTTATATTCCAAAAAACACAGCAGTCCTGATAAAATTAGGGAAATTCTTTGAAAGACAAAAATTGCTCAAATTAAGAAACAAAAAACCTAATCAAACTTCAACAATGAATGAATTTGAATTCTTCATAAAAAAAATCTGCCTGGAATAAAATTTCCTGCACCAAATTACCTCACAGTCTTCTTAACGATCATTTAAATAAAAAGTAATATCCATCTGACCTATATTCATTCAGAAAACTGAAGACAGAATATTATTTCCTCCCTTGGGAAAGCAATACAATTATAGCAAAACCAAACACAATACAAGAGATGTATTGGTAAAGAACTAAAGAAGACTAATTCCTCATAAATTTAGCTATAAAAATTCTTTACAGTATATTACAGTACAAGTCTAGTAATAAATAAAATTGATGATGGTTTATTATCAAAAGTGTTTTATTCTGGGAATAAAAGATGAATTCAACATAAGAAAAATCAACCATAACAATATTACAAGATTATAAACCTCGATTTCTTCAATAGGTATAGAAGAATATTGGAAATGGTTTCACTAAGAGCTCTCAGAAAACCACAAGTAGAATAAAATTTCTTCTATATAATAGAGGACTTCTATAAAACTATACAGTTAATATTATAATAGAGTAAAATATTTAAGGAAATGGACAAACAAGAATTGTCAATTTTCTCCCTAAGGTCATAAGCATACAAAGAATAAAAGAAACCCAGATTTAAAAGACAAAATAATATTGTGGTTTTTGTTTTCCACAAACAGCATGGCCACATATATAGAAAGCCTCCAAGAATTTCCACATTTTAGTAGGTAGCTTTGCAATGGCATAGGAAGCAAGGACAGCTTGTTTCTAAAAGTTCTGGTTGGGAAACTGAGCTTCCCAAGACCATATCTGCACTTGTTACCCAGCAGGCCCTCTGCAGAATCTCACTCATCTCAGAATCTGTTTCCAGGTTCAGCCTAAAATTAAGACAAATACCCTTAAAAGTCATAAAAATACACCACGTAGTATACTCAGTTGTAAGAACTGTGTGGTTTGAATTTATAATCCACAATTGGGACTTCCCCATTTCCAAAGAGAATGAGGCCTCCCATAGGGCAACAGGAATGGCGTAAATGAGGTGAGAACAAGAAAACACAAAGGTAGAAAATGAAAAGATTGGTTTACTTCAGTTGACTATTTTGGGGGGAAAGATAAAAATAGAAGTTGCTCAGGGCCCGGCGGGATGGCTCAGTCGTCTAAAGCACCTGCTTGGGAAAGCTTGGGTGGCTTCAGGGACAGTAGTTCGATCCCCGGCACCACATGCTGCACCAGCCCTGCCCTCGGGGTGGGCTGAGCCGGCCATAAAAATGAGTGAATAAACAAATAAAGGTTCTGAAACAAGAAAAAAAAAATTTAAATTTTAAAAAAAGAAGTTGCTCAGATGACAGATATTAGCATATGGAGTTGGTCAAAGTAAAAAGTTTAAACATTTACTGCTATCTTAAAAAAAAACCCTTCAGAAATCAGCAGTACAATCATCTCTGATATCCTGTATATATACTTACATGATTACAATTATAATTTTTAACAAAATGAATAAAATTGAATATAAACTTTTTAAATTTTTATTTATTTATTTATTTTTTCTTGTTTCAGAACTTTTGTTTGTTTATTCACTCCTTTTTATGGCCGGCTCAGCTCACCCCAAGGGCAGGGCTGGCGCAGCATGTGGTGCCGGGGGTTGAACCGCAGTCGCTGAAGCCTCCCACCTTCCCCAAGCAGGCGCTTTAGACCACTGAGCCATCCCGCCGGGCCCCTAAAATTGAATATAAACATTGATCAATGTGATAAAAGAAATATTAAGGAAGGAATAACACCTCTATCTATACCAGGTGACAAACTATAATGTCAGCACAAAAAGACTTGAAAAGTATTAAAGAGGAGGCATACCCCCTTTCAAGTTCATAAATGATTTTTTTTTCCAGAAAACATATGTGGAAATGTACTGGGAAGCAAAATATGCTCATCCGTGATGGGAGCAGTGGGTGTTTGTCACCACTCAGGGTTGGAAGCCAGGGTGAGAAGGGAGAGAAAGAAAGGATCAATAGCAACTAGATGAGAAAGGTAACTTGACATTACAGATTCAAAGGAGGCAACGTCGAGTATCAAACGGACTTATACAAAAAACAGGGCCTAGCAGAAATGTTGTGGTCCATTGCAAGACACATGAAAACCACAGAAGTTGGGTGGAGGAGAGGCACTCAGAATATTCTAGTTCTTTGCCAGTGCTTCTATATTTTATCAGTGAAACTCGAAAGGGACATTACACTTCAGTAATAATTCAAACTGATTTTTACATAAATATTTAAAAAAATTTTTTTTATTTTATTTATTTTTTTCTTGTTTCAGAACCTTTGTTTGTTTATTCACTCATTTTTATGGCTGGCTCAGCCCGCCCCGAGGACAGGGCTGGCGCAGCATGTGGTGCCGGGGATCGAACCGCTGTCCCAGCAACATAAATATTTTATGCAGTCTTTGCGTTAAAGATGAAAAGTCAAATCACAAAATGCGTTTACATATTAATTAATTATTTAATTGCTATTAATTTATTTCTCCTCTTTTTAAAACCTACCCCTGCAGTTTTCAAAGATATCTAGGTTCTGTTGTATAAATTCTCAAGTAAACTGTATAAAGATCACAACCATATTTTTGCTCATTAATTTACTTTGAAAAAAAAAAAAAAACCTGGATTTTCACTCAGCTTTGTTAATGTGAATTAGTATTTTTTGCTCTTGCATGACAAAGTTGCCCACATTCCTTACTCTATTTCTGTGAACTCTGGGCCTTGCATAACAACACAAAGCTTTTCACACATACACAAAAATTCTCCCAGGAGAGTAAAATCAAAGTTGAACAAACTCTCCTGTGTACAGTTCAATGACAAGCAGAATATAGTATGGTAGAAAGAGCATAGGTTAACTTAGGGCATGGACTGCGCACTGAAACTTAACGACTGTGAGAAGAGAAACAATTCTTTCACCTCTGAGGAACTTACCTCCTCCTCTCGAAATCAGCATTGCGCTCCGTCTTGCATAGCCGCCAGTCTAAGATCACATGGGGCATTTTCCTTTCTCTTTCTGCCTTTTCCAAAGGTGGATACAAATCTCATAAGCCCCGTGCTCTTCTTGCTTACCAGGTATACACCACGCCTTAGCTCCCTTTAGTGTTTACAAAATGAAAGAGTGAATGGCATTATGCAAAATAATGCTATCTTTATGACAACACAAAACAGTCAATGCTGCCATTAGCAAGCAGTTTGCACACACAACAGAAATGTTTCTAACTATAGAAAACACATGGCTTGGGGACTATCAAACTTTAACGGGTTTGAATTTGAAAAGCACTGAGATAAAAATAACCCTTGGAACTGTTGAGTAATGTTGGTTGTACATTAAGTTCCGCCATGCATTACAAATATAATATGTCTCTATGAATTCCATTTCTATTTCTCATTATGTGCATCTTACCTCATTAACTTTTAATGAATGTGGCTTTTATTTGCTGTCCCAACATCGTGAAGATTCATCCTTCTTCTTCAAATACCTAAGCACTTTTGATGTGAAAAAGAACATTTTCATTCAGTATGCAATTCATGTTTACCTCTTATTTTATATTCTCGAGTTTCTTCTAGTTGAAGTTAGGACACTATAACCTTTACTACAAACAAAGACTCTTTGAGAATTTGCCAGCACTCCACCATTTAATTCCTTTGTCTTCTGAGCAACACAGTTCAATTTCTGAAATATGTGGGAAGTATCCTAATATAACCTTCCTAATTCCCCAAGGAAATATCAGGACAGTGTGCAAAAATATTACACACTAGTGAAATTGTTTTCAGTTGCAATGCTATCGGTCAATATAGCACAACACAGAAGAATATATTGAAGGCTAAGTCATTTGCACAAATTCATACCCATGTCAAGGAGTGACTTCTTCATAGGAAACACACAAAGGACTGCATTTGCGAGGACCTGACTTGTGAACTGTGAAAAATATCATCACCATGGCAGGGACCACAACTACAGAAATAAGCTAAGATAAGGGCAATGAGAGTATCTCCGTACCTTCTACTTAAAAAGTATAAGTTGGATACAAAAAATATTGACAGGAATCAAGGGATTTACATTTGATTTCCTGTATTTAGAATGAAATTACTTTGTTCACATACCTCAAGCCCAATGTGAAATTCTAGTTTTTATATATGCATATATGTATCAGAGAACTCTGCTGCTGAGAAAGGAATCTGGAAAATTATGATCAGTTTTTATCTATATGTAGAGTCACTGTACTTTCAATTATGTATTTATATTTATTTGTTTGTTTGTTCATTTTTTTAGAGATAGGGTCTCACTATGTAGTTCAGGCCAGCCTTGAACTCACTTTTATAGTCCAGGCTGGTCTCAGACTCACATTGATCCTCCTGCCTCAGCCTGCCAAGTGCTGGGATTATAGGCATAGGATTACCCAGCTACTCTGCTTTCTAGACAAGATTTTTGATCTTTCTTTGAGAAAGATTTCCTTGTTAGTGACCGCTGAGTGTGCCTCCTACCTCTACTGAATTTCTCCTGAGTAGTGCTGTCTTGCTTTGCAACATGTTGTTTGATCTCTTTGCTGTGCCTTGCTCTTCATCATTTCACAGACAAGCACAAATATGTGAGCTCTATAAATGCAGTTTGTAACAACAGGCCACATTGCTTCAATATTCTGTAGTGTTATCCTGTCGTTTTCTTCTTTTTTCTTTTCAATTCTCTCTTTAGTTTGTAGAACTCTCTTCAAGACCAGGAAAACATGAGAGAGGTCTGTGATAATATGTCAAAACCAACGGGTTCCATAAATATATCGTTAACTGAAGTACATCAGTGTATGAAATAAATCTTGATCTTTTTAACTTGTATACTGGTGCTTAAGTGATTAGGGCTAAACTTAGGTAATCAGGGCTTCCACAAAGGATACTTAGCAATCCTGTGACCATCTGTCTGATTACTATAATCTCATAGTTCTCTGTTCCTTATCCTAAAATAGAAACATGAATGATATCTTCCTCATGGAGTTCTTGAAAGTTTTCAGGTAATAACCTCAAATTCCATACATTTTAGCTTGGAAGAGGTCATTTTTTTCATACTTTTGATCTCATAACTTTAATGCCAAAATTGGTTTTTGGATCATTTACTCTAATATCACCTTTCAGGTAACAGACATGCACACCTTAGGACATTTGGTTCTTTCTATAACTTTAGGCACTCAGTCTTACAATGGAAGATTGCAAACTAGAGAAGAAGATTTCTATGCTTCTATTCTTGTTCCTCATATAAAACTATAGGAAACTGGGGCCCTGTGGGATGGCTCAGTGGTCTAAAGCACCTGCTTGGGAAAGCTAGGGTGGCTGCAGGGACCACGGTTCGATCCCCAGCACCACATGCTGTGCCAGCCCTGCCCTCAGGGCAGGCTGAACCAGCCATAAAAATAAAAAATAAATAAACAAAACTGCCAAACAATAAAAAAAAACTATAGGAAATAAAAACAACATGAATTCTAAAATAATAATAAAATTAATAGATATTAAGTTGAGAAAGGGCTATTAGTCTCCATTAGTTTCATCATCTTATTACTTATTTCAGAAACTTTGCTAAGATATATTTTAGTTGTGAAATGTTCCAGTGTTCCTAACTGAAAAAATTATAATATACTACACCCTTAAAATATGCCTTGTAAAACTGATTTAGAAAAATGCCTGTGCATGAAAAAATAAGTAAAAAAAAAAAATATTCATTCAACCTGAACTTTAGGGTATAATCAAGTTCAGACTCACTTTCTAAAAGATGCTAAGGATGTCCCAAAAGAATTCCAAATCACATCAATCCCAGGCACAATCAAGGAATCAAGCATCAATGTACCCACTGTTCAAGAATGTTTATACTTAAAATATGGATACACTTTAGAGATCACCTAAAGTTAACAGATTTGAGTTGAGATTTAATAAAATCTTCTGTCTTCACATTTTCTAATTGGGAGATTTTTCCACAAACGTAATAGATACATTAGTTTATTAAAATACTAAATATTGATTTCAAATATAAGACTGTGATCAAACATCAGGTTGTACAAGGCAAACATTGATATATTGCAGAGATGTTGCTGCACTTGTAGACTAGATGTGAGACGCTCAGATGAAGTGTGTAGCTAAGCATGTACTGGCCAAGAGAGTAAACAACTGTAAACACAATACTGATGTCTTCCATAAACTTCACTTATCTGGTACAACATCCCACGTTTTCTCATGCCCAATTACCAACGCCATGATGTTCTTCCTGTTCTGTTTTCCTCCCCACTTCATCATTATGCAACTCACCAACAACATCCTCCATAATCAGCTTTGATACCTTACTTTATATCATTAAAACACTAAGTTAGAAGATAATCATAAAAATATTTAAGCCCCTATGTCACTGAAAAATCAGGAATTGATGAAAATACTGTCACATTGAGAAATTACATCCAGACAAGAGTAAGGAGAAGCAAATGGCAAAGACTTAGCCACACTTTAAAAGTAATAGAGAACTTGGAAATTTCCAATGGGAAATAAGGCATAGAATTAAAATGGAAAATGTAAACCAAGGAGAGGACACTCATTTTAACATGGAGATGAGTTCTTGTTCAGAATTTAGTGATTATTGAAGACAGATGATCCCTATTAGTTCAAATATGTAAAAGTACACACCAGTCACTATACAAATCAGCTGCAGAAAAGTAGCAGAGATGCCACAATGGATCAAGAATAGATATTTTCCTTTCTGGGATGACAAGATACTCTGATGGGCACTATGTACTTTATTTGCCTTCAGGATTTTGTTATGAGAATAATTTTCAGACTTGGCTAAATTCTACTGCTAATCAGAAAGTCAACTCTCATTTGTATACTCTTTTGTACACAATTATTAAAGTTCAATTGTTACTTGCTGTTCACCTTCTGTGCCACAACTCAGATCTTCCTAAGTACGATATTCAATCTGCAGACAAGTCTAGAATCTAGATGACAATAGAAAGAAATAATGGATTCAAAGCCCTAAAGGTAGAGTAAAATTAAAATGTTAGAATTAATAAGTAAATAGCATAGTAGAATAAGGGCAATAACTGTGCTTGTGCTGTCAGTGGATAAAAAAGACAGTTGAGGAGTTGTGAGTTAGAGCAAACTATTCCTGTGGACATCTTTGTATGAAATCATAGCTGTGGTATAGCTGGAGTCATACTGAAATAAAATATGTGAATTTTAACTCAAAAGTTGGAAGTGCAGAGACATCATTTGTATATATATTCACGCATATAGAACTCCAATAAGTCATGACCAAAATAAATCTATACCCAGATATATAATAATCAAGATCTCAGAAATTCAGCACAAGAAGAGACCATTGACAGCTGTTAGAGAAAGGCTTGTGTGGTAGTGCACGCTGGTAATCCCAGCTCTTGGGAGGCTGTAAACAGGTGAATCACTATAAGTCCAATCTGGCAGTGAGAGCCTGACCATCCTGTAGACCCTTCCCTAAAAAAAAGCTGTCAGAGAAAAGAAATAATTCACTTATAAAGGAAAGCTTCTCAAAATCATAGTAATTTTCGGAAGACAAACTCTAAAACCAAGAGCTTAGAGTGAAGTATTTCAAATCCTGAAGAAAATAAATATTATAAAAGATTGATGTACTCTGCCAAACTGTCCTTCAAAATTAGTAGGTAAAAAAATACTTCACAAGATTTGACTATAACAAATTGTGCTGCTATAAACATGGACGCCCATATATCACTGTGGCATGATATTTCCAGTTCCTTTGAAAAAATACTTACAAGGGGAATGACTGGGCTGACAGCTTTCCAATTCTAGTTTTTGAGGAAACTCCATACTGTTTTCCATAGTGGTGGTACCAGTCTACACTCCCACCATCAGTGGAGAAGGATTCCTTTCTCCCCACAACCTTGGCAGCATTTTCTATTAGTTGATTTCTTTATGATAACCATTCTTTCTGTAGTAAGATGATACCTTGGTATTTGAATTTACATTTCTCAAATGCCCAGTGCTGTGGAACATTTTCTCAGGCATTTATTTACCATTTTTGGATTGGGTCTTTGAATTTTGGGAGCCTGATTTTCTTAGTTCCTTACATAGTCTAGATAGACGTACTTTGTATGAGTGATTGTTGGTCAACATTTTTTCCTAGTGTATGGGGTTGTCTTTTTACTCTGTTGGTGACCTCTTTGGACATGTGGAAACTTAAATACAATGATACCCCAATATCCCAGCTGTTGATTCCTTGAAGTATTCACCATGTGATTTTGCTTTTTGCTCATGAACTCCTGCCTACTTCTACATCTTCAAGATTTCCACCCATGTTCTCTACCAGTAGATTTAGTATTTCTCTTTTAATGTTTAGACCTTTAATCCATTTTGACTTTAGCTTAGTTCATGGTGAAAACTAGGATGTGGTTTTAGATTTTGGCATAGGAAGAGCCGGCACTATTCATTAAAGAGACTTCCATTCTTCCAGTAGGCCATGCATAGAACCCAAAAATATGTATGCAAAATCTGTTCTAGATTCTATAGTGTTATTGGCATATCTCCCTTCCCTAGTCCTTTTTTTTCCAATTTTTCAATCTTGTAACATTGTTCTTTGACCAATGTGGCCATTCTTTACATCACAAGGTTCAGGGTGTATCCATTTCTCAGACATTTTTTTTTCTCAATAAATGACAGATGGGCTGGGGAAATAGCTCAGTAGCCTAAGCATCTACCTTACAAATACACAGTCCCAGGTTCAATCTCTAGTAACATGTGATGTGCTGGCCCCAGAACTAGGCATGGTGGTGCATACTTGTAACCTTAGTACTGGGGAGGCAGAGACAGAAGAATCACTTTGAGTCTGTACTGTGTAGTGAGACCTTGTATACAAAATTAAACAGCAAAGCAAACACATGCCAAACAAAACAACAGATATTTTTCATTACATTGTCTAGGGCTGCCATTTAGATGAGTTTTAATTCTGCAGAAGGACTTCTCCAGCTAGCGACAACATACTGACCACACTGAGGATCTGCAAACCAAGTCTATGCTCCCTTCGTAGCTCCTTGAAGGATCTCCATAGAAAGCTAAGGGCATGACTTGAGGAGAGATGTCAGTTCCACAATGCAGATGACGTACAGTGTGGGCTTTTTCCTCATGTAACTTATTTCTTCTCTGTCTTCTTAAAGCCAACTTCATAGAAACTATTACCATGAGAAAACCATTTGGGTCTCTGCCTGTCTCACCCAATGACTAAGTGAATCTGATAACACCTTGGCTATACCATCTCGTGGTGAGTAACTGGTCTGAAATTTTGTTTTTACACAGTTTAAACAGGGAAATGTCAGAAGACTGTGAATCACTGTGTCCACTGAGTTGCTGGATATAGTTTTGAAAGGAGCTATCTTTGAAATAAACTTTCATTGCTATTCCGTATATCTACTTTGCATATCAGATACAGAAGTAGGTAATGATAAGCCAAAAACTCAGGGATATTACAAAAAAATTATGTAAATGTCTGCAACATCCTTTCATTGGCAACTTAACAACAAATATTAAAATATTTGACAGGTTAAGCAACAGAAGAAAATAATGTGATTTTTATTATATTTATTATTATAATCTTATTGAAACAGAAGATGTTCATACCCATAATTTTCATTTAATGATAATGAAAACCAATAAAATGCATAGTTTTCATGAAAAAATAAATTATTTCACATTATTAAAAATAATTTCTATGCACCTAAATGCAGTGTTATCAAAAAGACTAAATTACTAAAATAAAATAGTTACAATTCAGACAAGTCATAAGGAGAATTAACTTACACTTTCTTAGCAAATCCTTGCTTATCTGTAGTTCAGGGCTTGATTCCAGGAAAAACAAGAATAATTGTGTATATTTAGAGGCAAGAAAACATAAGTAACATGGGCATAATATTCTTATAGTTATGAAATGCTTTCATATACATTATTTTAATTGTATTACTTGCAAGTATTTATAGTGAATTAAATACATGCTTACAGTGTTTTGCATTTAGAAATACTGTTGAATCTTATTTAATGCAAGAATAGTATACTGTAATCACTATTTTATGGGGAAAGCTTGTATAAATTACATTTCTTAAGCAGGTTCTCTACCAATAAATTGAAAAATCTCCCTTCAAAATTTGACTTTATAACGCTAATTTGCATGTAATTCTTTACTTAATACTGGTTGTAAAATGTCAAATTTACATACTCCTTGACTAATGCTAAATTTTATGGGTTTTAGAATATATGCAGCTATATCTGTAAATATAAACTGTATTTTAATTATTTATTTAGTTTTTGTTTACTTTTAAGTGTTTGGTGTATTCTGTACAATAAAGCAGATATACTGTATATGGGAGAGCTATGGCCATAATTATCAGAAGGGAACAAATAGAATTTCTTTAAGGTTGTAGAGCTAACACTGCAAGACATGTAGGCCACTGAAACAGCCAACGGAGAGCTTATTTCTGGAGAAAGACGCAACAGGCTCTTTCATAAAATGATTATATAAAAAGTCAGGCCTCCCACTTCTACTTCTTGGACTTTACTCACTGCCTAGAAAGATTCTCAGGACATGAGAATTTCAGGGTTCAGAACAGAGCTATTCATCCAATGGAGATCACTGGCCACACTAAGCAGTGCACGTTTTCTCCTGATGGCGTTAAGTGAGGATAACACAGATGGTTCTCCAGACATAATATCAGATGCTTTTCCTCAACATCCAAGCTACCTGACCACCTCACAAGGCTCTAAAGCACTTACCTTTATTTTGAAAAAGGAGAATATTTAAAAAGTAGTAACTCATTTTGCTAAATCAATGGCTAAAATGCAAATATTAAATTTCACATGTCATTTTTCCTATAGACTATCTAATATGTTATTCTTTATACTACCTTTATTTTTAGTGTTGAAGAATAAAGTAAATTAAGAAAACATGACATCACACCTGTAATCTTTATTATGTATCCTAAAACTTAAAAACTTATTGCATATCTATACATGACATGTCCAACCTTAATGAAAAGTAGCAGTTTCACAATGTTGCCTAAGTACTAGCTCACATGTATGTTCATTTTACCTGTTCCACAAAATTGGATGCAGAAGTTTGTTTGCCAGTAGCATGCTAAATTCAGAATTTCATACAAAACCACCTCATGTCCACCACATTTTAGTGAGATCTGTCCCTCTTCTGTTCCTTTGGTCACTATGGAGACAGAGATTTTATTGCTTTTTCTTTCTTTTTCATAACCACTATCTGCATTCAACTAATGACAAAATCTTTTAGCAGCTCCTTGAAGATAGGTAAGATTTTCCTTTTATATTTTTTCTTATTTTTCTCAGAATTCTTCTGTGTGTTGCTAGTTTCACTTCTTGCCTCTTAACTTTCCTATGTCTCATGTTTTATATTTCATCTGTTAATTCTGGGAAAGTATTTTCAAATTTATATTTTTTAATTTTTATTTTCTTGTTTCAGAACTTTTCGTTTGTTTATTTATTTATTTCTATGGCCAGCTCAGCCTGCCCTGAGGGCAGGGCTGGTGCAGCATGTGGTGCTGAGGATCGAACCGCGGTCCCTGTAGCTGCCTAAGCTTTCCTAAGCAGGCGCTTCAGACCACTGAGCCATCCTGCCGGGCCCCTCAAACTTACATTTTTATTTATAATTTCTAACTTCATTTATTCACAATTTGCAAAGTACCTGGTATATATTTTATGACCATAATTGTGAAGCATAATGGGGCTAAATTCTCTCATAGTTACACTCCTTTGTCCATTTATGTAGGTAGGCAATTTATGTTTCATTAATAACATTTGTAATTTTGAATTACAATTATTTTTGATACATAAAATGTTTTCTAATGTTTTAGAATTTGTTTTTTTTTGAATCTTTTATTTGTTCAATTATTTATTTAGCGCAGTCTTTCTATACACAGTTCGGCCTCATAGCGATCCTGCTGCCTCAGCCTCATTAGTGCAGGCATTACAAGTAGACGCTACTATGCAGTTTTGATAATCTTCACAGCACGAGAACTGCACGGCATGTGGTACCAGGGATCGAACACGGTCCTTTTATTTGCCAGGCAGGTGCTTAGACTGCTGAGCTATCTCTCCAGGCTGCTTTTTCTGATACAAAAGCTGATGATATTTTGTGTAATGTTTAAATCTGTCTCCTCATCAATCGTCATATCATTTTTGTTCATTCATGTTGCAGTGCCTACGATTTACATTACTGGTGGGGCATTGGTACTGATGGACAATACATCTTATTTACTTATGGCCAAGGCTTTGAAACACTTCCTTTTAGCTTTCTGAAATGTACAGAATTGTGATCTGGAGTCTGGTAGGAAAGGACGCCAGGACTTTTGGTTCCTACCTAGCTATAACTTAGTGTTTATAGGTCAGCCTTTGTCCATCTTTCCCACCCTCCCCTAGAAAGCCCCAGCTTCTATTAGGTGAATTATTTTAAATTTCACGTATGACTGACACCACACAGTGCTTATCTGTGTATGTATGGGTTATTTCAATTACTATAATGATCACTAGTTCTATCCATGTGATTCAAATGACAGGAATTAATTTTATGAAGATAGAATTCCATTACACACATCACCACATTTTCTTTATCTATTCTTCAGATGAGGAAAATTTAAGTTATTTTCATTTCTTCTCTTCTGTTAAGGGAAGCAGCCCATGTGAAAGTGCACGATATGCTGGTATCGCTTCCTTTGGATATACACACAGTTGTAGGGATGCAGAGTCATATTTCTTTAAATTTTTGGAGGAAATGCTATATAATTTTTATAATGGCTTTACTAATTTTTATTCTCATCAGCAGTGTTCAGGGATTCTCTTTCCCCAAACTTTACCAGGACATAATATCTTTAGTCTTTTTTTTTTTTTTTTTTTTTTTTTTTTTTTTTTTTTTTTTTTTTTTTTTTTTTTTTTTTTTTTTTTTTTTTTTTTTTTTTTTTTTTTTTTTTTTTTGATAATAAACATCCTTGCTAGGATAAGTTGCTGTCGTGGTTCTTATGTGTATTTCCCTGGGGAACAGAGATGCCGAGCTCTGTGGCTGTACCTGCTTTCCCATGTGTTTGTCCCTTCAGTAAATGTCTGTTGCCATCTGTTACTCATTTTACTTAGGTTACTTCTTATTTTCTCTTGATATTACCTCTCTAAGGAATTAATGTAAATATGTTGTAATATCTTTTTAGACTTTTTTTTTTTTTAATTTGGGGCATGGTCTTTTTTTCTTTATTTTAGGACAAGTTCTACAGGGCCCATAGGCTCTCGTTACACAGATTGGATTTCTAGATATTCTCCTGTTTTCAGCCTCCCAAGAGTTGAGATAGGAGGCATACGCCACCATGCCAGGTCTTAATCACCAAATCAGCATTACCTTAGTAAGTGGCTGGTACAGCACACCAGAGATCAAACCCCTTCTGTTGTGCTCTGCCTAAGCAGATGCTTTAGCCTGCTGAGCTATCTGGCTGGCCCTTGGCGCATGGTCTTGCTACACATCTCTGATTCATAGTGACTCTACTATTTCATCCTCCCCAATGCTAGGATTATAGTCACACATCACCATACCTGTTTTAGGGGCCACCATGGCATTCATACCAGGGATTGAACCCAGGTCCTTGAGCTTGCCAGGCAGGCATTTAGACTGTGGAGCTATCTTCAGCCCACTATAATATCTTCTTTCACATTTACACATTTTATAAGAGAATATCTATGTCCTAATTTTTGCTAATGTTGGTCATCAGTGTGAGTCTCTTTCATTTCCCCTAAAATTTTCCTTCTCATAATCACATTCAAAAGCATTAAAAAATAGTATCTTCAGAGGTCACATTGCAAAATTCTTTTCAGCTGTCTTTATGAGGTACTTCTTGATAGTGAAGCTTTGGCCTAGCTTTGTCCTATGTCTGTTCTTGTGTTTTTCAGCTGTGCTTATCTCCTTTGGGCAAATGCAGCCTAAGTAGCATCTCAAGAAGTGGAGTGCAATGAGCAAAGCCCAGGGACAGCTGTGGACTGTTACTGAGAATCCCGGAAAGCTGGGACTCCAGGTGATACATAGCAGCTTCACCTGTGGGCTCTGTGTTCATTGGAATGTTAATGGCTAACATCTATATGAACCTAGTAATAAGGAAAAGGTAGAAGTCAATACAGATCGTGGTCACGTTCCTAACTATGTACACGGTCCTCCTTTACTACAATGATTATGCACGAAAGATCACATTCACTAGCCAAAATAAAGCTGAATTCCTTTTGGAGTTCTTTGCTCACTGAGGGATGAATCTCAGTGAGTCTTCTGAGCTATCTTAATTGAGTCTTCTCGTTGTTTCTTTTGGCACCGACTCATAACATACAATAGCAACAAAGACGGTGAGTTCGGTGAAAACCTTAGGCAGTTGGCCTTAGTTTACCTACGCCTTGTCAACAAGCTGAAAGCCCCAGCCTCTGGCTCTGCAATGAGCACCACACTCTGATCCTCAAAAATGTCAGGGGTGGTGTAAGGCCTGTTATCCAAGAGCTCTAAATCCAGACCCTTTTCTTATTTACTCAGTCTCTGAACCAATAGGCACACAGCTTGAAGACTGCCCATTACAGCACTTTTCATTATATTGTGACCCATGGAAATCTTTTTCTTGCTTAAGATTATAGTATGCCATTTCATTTTGTTTTTATTTACTGTTAATATTGTGGAGTATGAAAATGGAACATCATTAAAATGTGTAAATAAAAGCTTTATCTTAGCCAACAATCTCCAGGTCTTTTATAAGATTCTGTCATAATCTCTGCTACAGTAGCAAATACTGCTGCTGTCTTTTTACCACTAGCTCCTTCTTGTCAAAGGTGTGCAATCTGTGCCGAATACCTGTTTTAGAAATTATTTTCAGAAAACTCATTGACGATCTCTGCCTCCCTCATTGCAAAGTGAACATTTCCGTCTCGCCAAACTTCCCTGGCTCACTTTACTTTGCTTTTCCTGGAAGTATTTTCATCGTTTATGCAATTTGTCATCTTGGTATAAGCATAGGTACTTTGAATCAAAACAAAAAGGCTACGTATTATTGTCCTAAAAACCTCTTTCTTTGTGATACAGCACAGTAATAAATACCTTAAATTAACACCTCTAAGTTGAGCAACAGCTTTCTGATAATTATGTCAAATAAAATTAATCATTTCTCTTTCCAGGGAGTCAGCTAGAATATTTAAATCATTGACCTTGATTCACAGTATACAACTAAACAGAAGAGAAATAAATCAAAAATGATTTTTAATTGTAATGTTTAAGGCTGTTTCAGCATACAAGTATGAAGGAACCTTTGGGTGCCATATATTTTCATTTTATCTTATTTCATCTAACACGAAGTTATTATAAATTAAAATTGTGAAAACATTTATCAAGTCCTCTTCCAGACACGATGCTAAATTCTTAGTGATATATCATGGTAATAAACTCTTTTAATGGATATATTGGTATACAGATTTACAAACAGTAGTTAAAAAACTAGTATAAAGGGATGCTTTCACCAGCTGGCGCAAGTGGCATTTTTTTTAATCCAGAAGTGTAAAATAAAATTAAAGCCAGATTATTAACACTAGTATATGGGCTGAGGAACTAGGTCAGTGTAGAATGCTTGCGTAGCAAGCTGGAAACCTTGGGTTTGGTCCTCGGCACAGAAAGAAAGAAAGAAAGAAAGAAAGAAAGAAACCTCCCGCAACACTAATATAATCCTCTGCTCCAATATAGAGCAACATTTTTTTACTTGTACTTATTTGTGCATGTGAATCTGAGTGTATTAAGTTCTACAGAATTCTATCACCTGCCTGAGTTCACAGATATACAACTTATAATATTGCATCTATGTATTGATCTGTTATGTGAGGTTGCATCATAGTTTACTATTACAGTTCAGTTGAAAACTGAAATTGTAAATAGAATACTAAGGAGCAGACCTTCCCTACCCATTTCAACATCATTTTCTTGTTCAGGAAAGATCTTATTTCGGTGCTCATGACCCTCACCAAATGCCATGTATCACATTTCTAAGGCTGACACTAAATTTATGCTAGTAATTTTATCATTTTTACTATGCTCCTGATTTGGTCAGACTTTCCCACAAGCTTATGAGTCCTTCTTGAGTAGACAAGCATTTCTTTTCCTATTCTACCTCTCATTCTCCTCTGCAGTCAAACAATATTTGCTGAGTAACTGTGCCACTTAGGCCAAGCAAATCTGTAATATTAGAGTTTTGTTGCACATATGATGTTTAGTTAGAGTTGAAAAAGTTAGATGAAGGTCAGATATATTCTAATTTGAAGGAAAGAATGGAGTAATTAGGTCTAACTTACTGAAATGATGCCATTTATGCTGAATATCCAGAAAAAATTATAATGAACATCAAATACAAAATTTGTGAAGAAACATATCTTTTTAAATACAATCTTTTGGTACATGCCATTGAAAAAAATTAGTTAATACCAAATAGCCTGAAATGGCAATTCAGTTGATGAGATATTTTTAAATTATAACTATTACCTCCTTTAACTAGGTGTGACTAATTTCACAATACCAGATATAGTGTGCAACGATTTCCCATCTGAATCTTTCAATGATAAGAAAATTATCTTCACATTTTCTTTTATCCTTATGTGCAGAAATATAGAACTGTACATGGCATACTTTTAATACTAAATGAAGAGAACATTGTCCTTGAGAAGCTCCAGTGTGGATTTTTCAACTGAAATTTTATATGAAATGACAAAAACTTTGTTGCATGTACTGTTATTTGGCAGTTTCCTTTAATAGTAGCTCACATGTATATCTATAACAAGACTTGATACCAGTAGTACTCCAGTTCTACAATCAACTTAAATATTATTTGACATCTGGCAAACAGGCATGCACGTTGTAGTTGTGACAGGTGACTCTTGATACATACTGTGGCAGAATGTGTGGTAAAAGTGCAGATTGAAGTGAAGGGATATTAAATGACTTGGTGCCTGTCTTGTTTGAAAATGTCATCTATGTTTATCTTCCAAATGCCAGGAAAAGTAGGTGTCAGATAATCCCTGGAGGGCCTTTATGATTATAAACAACATGAGAAAGTCTGTCTCTGTGATCAGGCGTCACATGGCTTTCCCACCAAGTCCTTGACTGATCCAAGTAATTTTAAGGCTAATAAAGCTAAAGTTGTAATAGCTAATTTTGACATGGAAGCTAGGTTCTTTATGCCAAATGAATAAGAAACTAAGTGCAAACAAGAAAACAAATGGTAGGGCTTTTGAAAAAAATCTTTTGATATGATCTTTCACTTAGCATAATTCATAGATATTTATCCACAACAACATTCCTGAAAGTTAAGTGGATAATTATAAAAATTTTAAGACAAAAAAAAATTTTAAGACATGTACACCCTCATGGAAGTCCAATATTACACTATAGAATGGGACATATACGTTACCCCCCAAAAAGTTACTCTGTTCGATTCCTACATTCTGTAAAGTGGCAACTAATTATCTGTGTTCTGTCACTAAGACTGTGTTATTTTAATAAAGTTTCATAGAGATGATATCAAAATGAGTAATCTTTTTATATGAGTGCTTTAACTGGCTGTATTGAAATTTTCCTTGTTGTACTATTTACCAATACTGCATTATCTGAGGAAAGGTTACCATGTTTGTTTAGCTATTCATCACCTGAAAAATAATTTACATGTGAGTAATTCATTTCATTCACTTGCCATGAACTTTCATTTTTCTAGCATATATGAATGAGAGTGGAATTATTAGTTCATACATTAATGATATGTCTAATATTTGAAGAAATGTTTAACCATTTTCCAAATCAGCTCAACTATTTCTAGTATCATAGAAAACATATGCAAGTCTCAATTTAATTATATATTTATCATCATTTGGCTTTGCGAATTTTTATTATTATGGACCATTTTGGCTCATGGGAGGAGGTACTTTATTGTAGTGATTTAAAAAAATATACCCAGAAACTCTTTGATGCTTCTCATTTCTAGAATTGAGTGCTGAAAGTCCTGTATTATCAAGGAAATAAATATCAAACTTGCTAGGAAAGAAATTTTATTGTATTTTCTACCTTAATCATTGATTTTACTCTATATAACTGTCTATCTATCTATCTATCTATCTATCTATCTATCTATCATCTATCTACATAACAGCTAAGGTAGGAGGATCAGTGTGAGTTCCAGACCAGCCTGGAATGCAAAAGTGAGCTTAAGACCAGCCTGAACTGCAAAGAGACACTGTCTCAAAAAGATAAAAAAGTAGTAACATGAAAATAAATATATAAGCATACACATAGATAGTGCATTAAATTTTACATATAAAATTATTGGTTATAAATATTAACCATATGTAGACTTATTTTCCAGGTGGTTGAAAACTAAAATATTTAACAGAAAAGGAAGGAGTATTTCTAGAGGTATATACTTCCATAATTTGGACAAATTGGGGTATGTTTTTAGCTTTTAGTGTCTGTCCTGTGTGTTATTGGACTTGTCCTATGATAAAAGGCATTCAATACCAGTCTTCTCGGTTTTCCTCCTTGGTCTTTATCCAACATTTCAGGCCACACTATTATATCTCCTTTCCTCTTGTTACCGTCCTGAAATGCATTGACTTCTTCTCATAATGCTACTTTTTCTCATTTTTAGCTTTTGCTTCATTCTTCAAGTAAGCCACTGACATTTTTCTATAAGACTTTGTGGCTAAAAGCGCTCTTTGGCTTTGAAAGGACTTCTATATCAGATATGGTATTAGTCAAATAAACATGACATAACATTTGAAGAGTTTCTCTGATTAATAAACGTTCCATATGAGGTGTTAGTGAGAGGCCTCATTGAGAACATTTGTTCTATACTTTCAGCATGGCAACAGGTCAATTGGTAAGTTCACAGAAAACAAAGAAATACATACAAATTCTGTATTTTTCTAACACACAACAGTTTTATTCCACAATCTCCTTTAGAGAATTTAAACGTTTTAATAGTTTCCCAATGAATGCAATTAATTTTATCTGATGATTAAAAATTTTAGAGAAGAAACTAATACAGAGCTAGGATAAAACAATAAATAACTTTTGCCTTAGTACAATCACCAGAAGTATCATATTTCTTATTTTTCAATTGCAGAATCTGATTAGGATGAATAGGTTGTTTAGACTTGTGAATATAAATACAACATATCTATACAACCTGTGTCCATCTAAAACAGTGGTTGGTCCCAACATCACTCTCAATGGCATTAAAATGTGAACATTTCCTCTCACTATTCAACACTGCATTTATCTTCAGCCATGCATTATAGACCACACATTTTAAAAATACATAGTAAATAGCTGTTCACTATGTATGGACATCCAAACAATGCTATTGATTAATTCTATTGAAAACTCAGGTGCTATTTTTGTCAATCCATACATCACAAAAAGATTCAAAAACAGAGCTATTGTATGGACTGAAACATAATGATCTTTGAATGTCACAATTTCTCTTAGTATTTTTAGATATGGCAGAAACTAGATCCCATTTTTAAAATCTGTGTGCCAGTTTATGCATTAACCTAATTTGATGCATTTGTTATGGGTAAGATGTTATTCTAGTTACTTAAAGACAGAAACAGGCTAGATTAAAGATCTCTCCTCATGCAATTGGTACACCAATGTAGAAAGACAGGATATATCTGTCTATCTATCTATATCTATATCTATATCTATATCTATATCTATATCTATATATCTATATATATATATATATATATATACATTCAAACAGCTGATACAAATAGTTACAAGTGTGGTAATGGACATGGGTAAAAATGGACTAAAGATATAATATCTGTATTGCTAGAAATATATGTCTTCAGTAAAGGGTGAGATATAGTACTAACCAGTCGAACTAGACCCTAAATAAAAATGAAGAACACATTGTATATCATTTAAGAAGTACACAATTGTTCGTTAGCTTAATGGGAAAGTGAGCTAATTTTAAAGACCATATTCGTGGTAGTAAGATAAATGGCATATATAACATTGACTAAGAATTCTTTGTTAAGACAATAATATTTTATGGAGATGGGAGAAAGTTTGGTGGTATAAGCACCTGCCTGGCAAGTGCCAGGACCCAGGTTTGACCCCAGGTACCACATGCTGTGCCAGCCCCAGTGAGTCAGGCTGGCCACACTGTGTAGCAAGACCCTGTTCCAAGTTAATAAATAAGTATTTTTTTTAAAAAAGACAATAATACTTTAATTGGCTAGGGGCATGTCTTAATTTTAGCGTGCTTGCCCCAGGGGCCATGAATTCTATTGTCAGAATAAAAATAATGTTCACAAAAATGATAACAAACTATTAAAAATAATTTTAAAAATTAAGAGGACATACCTGAAATGAACATGACATTTTTGAGAACAGTAATTTTCTCCTTATTTACTATGTATGCAAAGGATTTACAAAATAGGTTGACTGTAAGTATAGCTTTAGCTGGTCATTTTTAAAATTCAGGCACCAATACATTATTTCTGTCTGTGTTACAAAACAAAGAAGTAAAATCATGGATCTTGTGCCTAACACATTTACTCAAGGAAAACTGGCTATTTTCCAGGCATATACATGTGCATAGAATTTGGAACTGATAAGAGTTGATTTACAATCCTAACTTTACTTTTCAGTATCTTTGTTTCATGACCTCCATTTTACCGTGTGATATTTGAGATCACTGGCGACTTACCCTAAGTTGTTTGAAAAACTACAAAATAGCAGATAGGCTAGATGCTACCACTAATGTTTTGTCTATTATTTGGTAGTTAGTAATACTGTACATTTAATAGTTTTATGGAAAAAAATCATATACTATTATCACAGTATTTCATGAAAAAATATGTATAGCTATAAACAGACATATATGGTCAATCGACCCTCTACATCTTACAGTTATTTCACTTATAATTACTTTATACTGTCTTCTATCAACAGTATTAGTACATAATGAGTAATGAATTACATATTTACTGTGACCATTTTCTTCATTAGGGTACAGAACAGATAACTGCATATAGTTTGCAAATTTACTGTTATATAAATGATAATGTGCAGAGATATTGGACAAAAGATTACAACATTTCCTGAGGCTTTCAAAGATGATGAAGAGGAAAGAGAAGCCCATCACGTGAAGCAGATTTGCTAGCATAATAATGGAACATAAGGGGCTGGGGAGATAGCTCCATGGTAAAAGTGCCTGTGTGGCAAGTGCAACGTCGTGAGTTCAAACCCCAGCCCTGAAAGAAAAAAAATAATGATAATGGAACATAAAATGCCAGCATATGACATTTTGCCACATGTATTAAAGGAGAAAATGCACAAGCAAAAACATGTTACTTCGTGTAGCTTTCTAAAGGCAAAATTAATATCACTTCTACAGCGTCTCAGCGAAATTGCCTAAAAAGTACAGACGTATCGTGGTAACAGAGGCTCCATTTTCGAAAGCAAGTCCTGTGTGTGCCTCATGAGATTGCGTCATCACACACCAGAACACTTCCTCCTGTTCTCTTTCTACATTGACCTTAATGACGCTTGGAAATTAGAAGATCACAAGATAAAACCAGCTAAACTGAACGTATTCTTCCTCATGATTGGTTATATCTTCTGGAGCCTCAAGATTTTCCCACTTCCTGGATTCAGTGACTCAGAAGTAAACTAGGAAAGAAAGGGGTATTTGCCTGCAAGAACAGAGCAGAGCAAACCTGTATCCACCATCTTGGATGGGTTTCCAACACTGTGAATGAATGGTCACCTTGATTCTTGCCAGTATGAAAAAATAATAACTTCTGGGCTGGAGAGATAGCTCAACGGTCTTCGTGCCAGTCTGGCAAGTGCAAGGGCCCAAGTCCCATCCCTGGGACCTCATGCTACGCTGTCCTGAAACTCTGGACCCACAATACCAACCACTAAAACCACACATGGTAGAGCATGCCTATAACCCCAGTACTGGGGAGGCTGAGACAGGATCTCGATGAGTCTGAGCTGTGTAGCGAGACACTGTGTCTATCAGTAAAAATAAATTTAAAGTAATAATAATAACTTCACCTTCACCATTACAAAAAGCAAGGGCATGGCAGAACATCAGATTGTTTCACATGTATGTTTGCATTAATAAAGATATCACTCATACTTTATATAGATTTCATATTTCTGAAGAGAAAGTCATTGCTTTTTGCCCAGTAGAAAACTTCAGGAAAATAAAATAAATAAATGATTTATACTAAGCTACAAATCAAAATTAATGTCCAACATTTTCTGTAGCTATTAAAAAATGTACAATTTTCTTAAGGAAAATATGAGGGTATTTTGAGCCTTTAAAATTCTATTTTTTTTTTTTTTCATGGCCAGTTCAGCCTACTCTGGGGGGTGAGGCTGGCACAGTATGTAGTTCTGAGAATCAAACCGCGCCATCCCTGCAGTTGTCTGACCTTTCCTAAGCAGGGGCTTTAGACCTGTGAACCATCTTGCTGACCCATAAAATTCTTTTAAAATGATATTTATATGAAAATTATGCTTCTGTTAGCTAATCCTAATGTTTTGAACACAATTACCATTCTGCTTTCTTGTCCATGTATTATGCTTAATATAAATGTTATTCACTAAACAGAAGTTTAGAGAAAATAATTATTATTTTTGCAGAAGATGATAGCATTTGTAATTTGAAAGAGAAAGTCAATATTTGCTACTGCTTATGTGACAAATTGATTTTTAAGATATAAATAGGAAGCAGCTTAAATTATCATCTTACTGTCCAGGTGAACTTCAAGACTAGCAGATCAAATCTATTTTTAAGTAAGCAAAAAATTAGTACTTCTAATAAGGTGATTCACATTTATTTCATTGTGGTTACTGATATAAAATAAAACAATTATAATACAAACATTAAGATATATAGCTACAAAGGGTTGGAGAGACAGCTCAGCAAACTAAGTGCCTACTTAGGCAAGCACAGGGACCAGGATTTTATCCCCCGCACCACATGCAGAGCCACCCCCACCCCAGGGAGTGCTAAGGAGGCCACCGAGTCTCAGTGTATTGGTGCACACCTGTGGCCCCAGTGCTGGAGAGGCTGAAAACAGAAAGGGCACTATGGGTCTGAATGGCACAGTGAGGCCCTGTACCAAATACATAAAAAAAAAGAAAAAAGAAACATAACTATGACAGAAAGAATAAATGCACTAACTATATAAATGTAATTGGTCGGCAGCACACGCACTTTTCTGGGAAACACATGGTCCTGAGTTGGAATTTCATGACCAATAAGAGACACAAATAGATGCATGTAAACACATTTACAACATTAGATATGTTCTACTCGAAAATTGTTATGCAATGTTTTCAATTTTTATTTTTATTTTTATTTTTATATTATGGCCAGCTTAGCCTGCCCTAGTGATGGAGCTGCTGCAGCATGTGGTGCCCTGGATCAAACCACGGTCCCTGTGGTTGCCTAAGCTTTGCCTAAGCAGGTGCTTTAGAGTGCTGAACCATCTCACTGGCCCAATGTTTTTAATACTTAAGAAAATCACAACATCTTGAGGAGCAACTCATCAAATGTACTTGTCTTGGTTTATTTTATGAACTATTATTTCTGTTTTCTTCTGCTGTCTCAAACAAGTAAACACTAGAAACCAGGCTAATATCCACACCTGGAATCAACGGAACCAGCTCTTTTTTCTCTTTGGGTTGTTCAGGATAAAAATTAAATATATTCTGGTAATAGCCAACGTAATATCCTCTAGTCTAGGTTTACGTTGCTCTGATAATTAGCAGTGTTGAACATTTTTCATGTAATGATATTATTTGTATGTTTTCTGTTCAAAAAGTCCATTCAGATCACTATACCATTAGCTCACCCTTTTGTGATTTTTTGTTTTATTCTTCACTTATTCAAATTAAGTATGTTATTGATACTGTTTTCTTGTCACACGAATAGTGTGCAAATATTTCTTCCCATTATTCAGGTTGTTTCTCAGCTTGACAATTACTTTACTTTGCATTCATTTAATGCTGCCTTTGCTGCATACACTTATGCGATCATAAAAAATTATTGCCTATGAAAATGTCTTGAAGTATTTCAACTAGTTTTCCTCCTGCTACTTTTTAGTTTCACATCTTGTATTTAGCTCTTTAATGCACTTACACTTTATTCTTGTATATGGGAACAGATAGGAACCCAATTTTATTCTTGTATATACTCATTTTTCTAATACTATTTATTGAGTAGACTCTCCTTTCACTAATGTGTATTCTTTACCCTTTTGTCAAATCTCTGTTGGTTTCATGTGCATTGATTAATTTATGAGATGTCTATTCTGTCCTTTTTGTCTTTTTCCATTCCATTTAATTGAGGCTAATTTTTTCAAACATGAAATAAGATATTTCAAGGAAAATAAAACTATAAAGCATGATGTAATACATAGACAGAGAATTTAACTTTGGTGGTGTTAGAGAATTGCCCATGAGAAAGCTTAGTGACAGAATCTTGTTGGTGTAGGAGGACATAAACTGATTTCCTTGGAACTTAGATCTACATTTCTATTCAAGAGTGAAAGAAATATGGTGATTAGTAAGAATTCAAGTCCACAAATTGTCCACGAAGCAATAGCAAACCTATGTGGGATTCGGGAGAAGCACTGACAGCTGTATCTCAAATGTAGGACCCTGAGAGAAAGCTATTAATGTTAGACCAGCAAAAGTAAAGCACAAAGTTTGATCTAATGGATACTTAAGGCACGACAGCACTGAGGTACTAGATCCACTTAACCTGGTTCTCTCAGTGTTCAAAGTATTGGGAACAGGAAATGAACTGTAGGCAGAAGAGTGAACTGCCATAGCCAGAGTGAAAAAAAAAAAAAAAATGCTGGGTGAAATTGACTCCACAAGTTAGACAGGAAAGCACCTTTCTGTTCTTATCAGTTTAATATCTGATACATCCTCTATCCGAGGACAATATATTAAATGGATTTTTGGAACTGGATGGAATAGGAGCTTGCTCCGTCCACTCCACACATCGACCTGGTATTGCAGTACCTCCAGGAACGGTGCACAAAAAAAAAAAAAAAAAAAAAAAAAAAAAAAAAAAAAGCACCTTTCTCATTCCCCCGTAAAAACGTGACACACATTTGTCAATTTGGGGCCCATCAAAATCTGTAGTTGTGAGTTTGAGAAATGAGAGTTTTGCAAAATACATATGGATGTGAGATTAGTAAGGATATTTTTAATACTATTTTGTACTTTCTTTAAAAATAAAAAAATTAAAGACAAGTATATTTTCAACATTCGTTGTGATTAAAAAAATCTGATCCACTTCTGTCTTTTTTTTTTTTTTTAGGGTCTCACTACTGAGTCATAGTGATCGTCCTGTTTGTACCTCCCAAGTGCTGGCATTACAGACACGCACCACCATGCCCAGACTCCATCGCCAGCTCAGCGTGCTCTAGAGCGGGGCCTGCGTGGCAGGAGGGGCCAGGAACCGAACGCTGGCCCCTGCGCTTCCTCTAAGCAAGGGCTAAATCCGCAGAGCTATATCGCCGACCCTTACTAAAGTAATCTAGAGCCTTGTAACTATTCCTGTGATGTTTCTCCCTCCCATGGTGTCAGCCTGAGAGTGTTGAGGTTAACCACGAATCCCACTGAATCCTAGCTAGTAGATATACTGAGAAGTTGTCATTATCTCAAGGAACTTCAAGATTCAGTGATGGCATTGGGGAGAAAATTTCACCTGGGCGTTGATGATACCATCAGTGAACCGAAAATAAGATAAAACAGTTCCTTGTCAATCTTAAATGTGCAAGCAAATGCTTCATCAAATATTAACACAATTTGGAGCTTGTAGCTCAGTATGCAATTTTAAAAATCTGCAAGCCTTTTGTTTTAAATTCAGACACTATCAAAATGGTGAAATAGTACTTTATAACAGTTACATTTTAGTTTATATACACTTGTTTTGAAATCTTATGTTTGTCTTTAAAGGCACAAAACTTTTAAATCATAGTTAAGTTACTATTGAACTTAATTGTTTTGTTTTGATATGAGAATGACAGAAAGAAAAGACCCTTGGTAGGAAATAAATCCTATGGAATTCTAATTTCTCTAGGGGAGCAAGAATGAGAGGGAGATGGAGAATAAGAGGGAGACCAAGAGGTAGACCAATGGTCAGGTGTGGTGGCACACGCCAGTAATACCAGCACTCAGGTGGCTGAGGCAGGTGGATCGGTACGAGACCAACCTGGGCTACAAAAGTGAGCTCAAGGTCAGCCTGAACTGCATAACAAGACCCTGTCTAAAAAGAAAAAAAAAAAAAAAAGAGGGAGACCGAGAGTGAGACGGTAACAGACAGAGAGACAGAAAGATGTGGTAAGAAGCCATTGAAGTCAAAAGTTTCATCAACACCAAAATTTTGCACTATTCAAAAAAGCAGCAGCAGTTTTCTATTTCCTTTATATGTTCATTTCTGGACATCTCTGGACTTCAACGACTGTGCAATTTATGAGACTCAAATTGAAACTAATTCTAATGTTATCTTTTTTAAAAGAATGTTTTCCTTTCATTTTAGCATTGCAGGATTTTCATATCTTTTAATTGTTTATTTGATAATTATTCATCTCTAGCTGTCTTATGTCAAAGAGCATTTTCTTTGACTCTAGCTATATTCAGTAATTCTGTGCTCTTTTATAGTGAATGTCTTAGTTACTTTTCTTGCCAATGAGGGAAATAAAGGAAAAAAGCTTCATTTATTTCAGAGTTTGTAGAGGATTTGATCTGCAATTGCTTGGCTCTAAAGCAGAGAGGTGCATGGCAGAAGGGGAACAGCTCACCGAGGTGGAAAATAGCAAACTCAACAAGAGAAGAGACAGGGATAAGCCTCCTTCTGTCTCATATTGTATTTAGACGTCCAGTGAAGTGGGTATAGCACTACCCACTGAATCTGAGCATTGAACCATGAATCATCAAAATACTCTATATTCAGGTTCCTCTGAAAATACCCATGAGTGCATAATGATTAAGGAGGACATCTAGACACCAACCATAACAGTGAATATGACCTATACCCCCATCATGGGTACTCAGGCTATACAAAAGTAAAAAAAAAAAAAAAAAAAAAAAATTGGAAAACACCACTTTTAAAGATGAAACCCTGACCGGGGATATAGCTCAGCAGCATAAGTCCCTGCCTGGCAAGTACAAGGTTCAGAGTTCGATCCCCAGTACCACACACACATTAAAAAAAAAAAAAAAAAAAAGATGAAACCCACAGAATTAAGTCCTGGGCTGCTAGGGAAGGAACTTAAAAATCACAAGGCTGTAAGATGCTGACCAACTCCACATTTTCCCAAATAAACTGTGGTCGTAAGCCTTCTGTCATACGTGGTACAGATTGAAAATCATTCCTAAAAGCAACCTGTGAAGCCTAAGTGCTCTTTTTCTAGGATTGGAATTCATGATTCACTAAAAAAATCAAATGCAAATGCAAGCTAAAACTAACAAATATGGATAAATCATTTATATGCCAATTATGAATGGAATAGAATCACTGACATTTTCGAGGGAACATGGCCTATGGATATAGATATAAGGTAATATATACTTCAACTCTGAGCAAGCTTACAACATGATATCATATCTCATTTGTGCACAAATATATATGCAGCTAGTGAACAAAGTTATAATTGCTTTTTTTAACAAATTTTTTAAATTTTATTTATTTATTTTTTTCTTGTTTCAGAACCTTTATTTGTTTATTCACTCATTTTTATGGCCGGCTCAGCCCGCCCCAAGGGCAGGGCTGGCGCATCATGTGGTGCCGGGGATCGAACTGCGGTCCCTGAAGCCACCCAAGCTTTCCCAAGCAGGCACCACTGAGCCATCCCACCGGGCCCCCAAAGTTATAATTGTTATCTCTGACAAACAGGTGCTTGAAAATAGTAATGAGTGGTTCTGCTGATGACTATGGTGATGATAGTGTAGACAATCCACTAGACACTACAAAGCCTACAAACTTCTGCTAAGCTACTCTGGAAGTCAAGATCACTGTGATCTGTGAAAATTTTTCAGCAACCTACTTTGAAATGCCAACCCATTTATGTCATGATGTACATTCCTGCTGTCTTCATACAAAAGGAAAATGCCATCTTTAATCATACCTTGAATCCTTATTTTCTTCATTCTTTAAATTGCACTTAATCCGGGTCATATTTTTGTCTTCTAATATTCTAAATATATTTTTGAAATGGTTATATTATAGAAAACAAACTGAGCCCATAGGATTAATCTTCCTCAGAATGTTCATTTTCAGTCACTCTGACTTCTATAAAACACAGCTCATTTTTAAATTCATTAGGAAAAGTAAACAATTTAGATTTTTTAATAGGAAAATGTGATATATATTTAACCTGGACTTATTATGTAAAATACTGAAAATTTTACAGTTAATGACCTGCACTCAATTTCATATCTTAAGTTTATGTCAGCAACAAAATGTATCTTTATTTCTGGAAAGGTTACTTAGGGATCTTCAGAAGACTGGCAAAGATTTGGGAAATTATTCTGTGTAATGAAAGAAGGCACTGACTTGGAAAATCAGGAGGAATATTAACACAGTGCAGTCTGCAGAGAATGACATGCATATATTTGCAGCTTTAATAAAAACCTTATAATTTATGAGAAGCTACAAAAATCCTCCAGATTTGAAATCATTTTATTTTTCTCTTTAAGAAATAAAAAAATAATTCATTGTCATGATTCTTCATAGATAGGACTAGGAGGAACAGGTAACATGAGTTAAAGTATCGACTTATGGAAAAATAAATACAAGAGCCAGGCCTGCTTATTACAATGAAAGCTAACTGATTTACCATGATTGCACTGATAACTTAAGTTAACGCATAGTGCCCAGAAATCTAAGAGAAATTAGATTTCAAGCAGCAGAAAAAAGGAGAAACAGGACAATTCTAAAGTTATTTTTTAAAAAATCGCCTGCTGTTAATTACAGCAAGTTCATATTTTTAGAACCATTTAAAATATCTTTTACTCGTAATAATATTGACAACCAGTAGGAAGATGTTATCACAATTTTCTATTTATTTGGAATCTCAGTGTGTAAAACATGACCTATATTTTCTTAGGTCACTGAAGTTAGAGTGTAATATTATCCTAACTAGTTATCTATCAATGTTTCCTACACTGGGTAATAATCTCAACTTCTAAAACAGAAAAGTGTCCCTGTGTCCTCTGAGTCACACATTTAAAGTGGTTAATATGTTGCACATTTTGCATACTTAGCCTCTGTGTTACTTATACAGAAAGGCTAGTTCCCTTAAAGAAGCATTTTGCAAAAAAGATCTTAAATTTAAAAGATAAAAGGAATTTCATAGAAAAGCACTTCCCAAAACACACACAGACCCAACAATACTATTTTTCCAGTACACAAATTACCTGTTTCCTCCCATTTCCTTTTAGGTTCATTAAAGGAAACATTTGCTTGCTCACAATATTGAAGGGTCTATTAAATTGGCTGACAGCTACACAAGTATCATCTTCAGTTCGCATTGGACATAAAAGTGCTGTCCTTGAAAACAGAGGATGATTTCTAAGTACAAAAGGAGAAAAATAGTAGGATAATGCTCCCATTTCTTTTTTAAAAAATGAAAAGTGAAATTAGAAAAGTAAATCAACTTGATGAAAAGAACATATTATCTGGTAAGTTTGACCTTGGTACTTGTTGTTATTTCTTACCACCAGATCTTACTGTACTGGTTGCTATGACTGCTGTCTAGATATCCCCCAAAGCCTCATGTGCCCTATGTGGAGATTTTTCAGGGGAGGCTGCATCTAGAGTGTGCAATGCTGGATTTGATTCTTGGTGAAAGGTTAGTGTCAAGTGAGCTGGGTTGAAGGGTGTGAGTGTTCCCTGCCCTGAGTAGCGTAGATAAGACATGAGGGAAAGAAAAAGCTACGACTGTCTCTTGTATGCTCTGTCATATTCTGTTGGCCATGAACTGTTTCTTCTGCAATACCCATCTGCCACAGCACTCTGCCTTACAACCAGACAATTATGGATGCAAATCTCTGTAAATTGTGGGCTAAATAAACTTTACACCTTTAACTTTGAGTGTTGGGTATTTTGTCTCGGCAACACAAAAAAGGTAACTAAGACAGGTGTAGAGACAAACAGGCTTCCTAGTCTAGAATAGCAAATAAGATCTCTCACACTTGTGGGATATCAGTCATGCTGTTATTCACCTTAAAATAAAAGGTGATCATTTCTAAAAATAAATTATTGAAAGTGTACTTACTCATCTATACTTTTATGGTATAAAACCTAGGATAATCAAGGAAAGCTAAAGCTTTTATTCTGTTAAATGCACATATAGCCAGGCATGGTGACGCAGACCTGTAATCCCAGCACTTGGGAAGCTGTGGTAGGAGGATCAGTGTGAGCGAGAGACCAGCCAGGGCTACAAAAACAAGATCAAGACCAGCCTGAACTGCGCAAGATCCTGTCTCAAAAAGGCAAAAAAAAAAAAAAAAAAATATATATATATATATATATATATATATATATATATATGCACACACACATAAAGTCTTGAGAAAAATTGTTTCAGTATAATATTGACGGAGGATAAACAATTATTTATCCACAAGAATTTTCTGAAGAACTTCTCCTGGGAGATTTGTGTATTTGCTTTAAGATATAAAATACTTAACTCCATATTTTCTTATATTGTTAGCATCAAATATGTTGTTAATACCTGTAGAATGTTTCATTGTTAATATATACTAAAGCTATAACATCATATATTTAAACTAAAATTTAAAACTCTGAAAATACTCATATACTTTTCACAAAGACAGTACTTCATACATTCTACCTGAAATGATTAATAATATACTTTCTACAAATTTATGCTCAAGGATATTTACTGAGAAATATTTTAAATTAGCAAAATTTCAGATCAAAATAGGACAGTTGAGGCCGGGGATACAGCTCAGTAGCCTAGCAAGTGCAAGTTCCTGAGTGCAATTTCTGGCACCCAAATAAAACAAAGTAAATTGATCAAGAAATGTTAATTTGCTAAGCGTATTTTCTTAATAATTCCATTATATGTATGTTTGCACACATTTTTTCCTGTGAGGTTTCTTTGTACTGTATTTTTGTTCTAAGTCATTGAAAATATACTGTATTTCTAATGTAACCAATACCTTGTCACTAGAACCTTTGTCTTTGTACCAGGGATCAAACTCAGGACCTTGTGTTTCTCAAGCAAATACTTATGCCACTTAAATATATCCCCAGCCCTACACATGGAATTTTAAAAATATTTCTTGAAACAACGAAATAGTTCACAAAACGTTATATGTGATTATATTGAATAAAAATATAATATTCTACATATCTATATATCTATAGTATTTATATAATTTAAGAAAAGATTTAAAATTGGACCTTGAATTCATACATAGAAATAAATATTTGCATTATAGCCATTACTGTTTTATAGCAATAAAATATGCTATTTAAAAAATAAAAGAAAATAACATTTAATGAAAACATAAATCATGTTAATATCTACAATGATGAATTCTTAAATAATATCAACTTAAGAGAGTAAAGTGTTTAAGAAACAGAAAGTAAATTAGGAAAGATATTTACCATAACTGAACTGTAAAACATTTATATGTTGTATATTTAAACAAATCAGTGTCAGCGATGTAATAAAACAATGTTAAAAGTCAACATATCCTTCATACACACAGAATATAAATCCAGATGCAAATGCCCAAACTTAAAATAAAATTAAAGTCATTAGTCTTGCTCATAATACATATTAAAATGACAAAAAAAATAGAGTTTTACTTTCTTAATTGCAAAATGTGCATATTAAACGAAGCCTCCAGCACCATAGAAATGGTAAACTCCGGAGAAATCTGCAGATGTGAAAAAATGGAATCTGATGGCACTGAAAATTTGTGAAAAGCAGGGATAACCAGGAGAGCTACTGTTAGCCAAGCCAACAATTCATAAATTTATCATTTTTAGTGGTTTTTATGGGACCATGAAATCCCTACCAATGCCGACCTGTTTGGACACTGTTATAGTTTATGTCTAGTTGTCCCCCTAAAGCCTCATGCAGTCATGGGGCAGGGACTTCTAGAGATTGAGACTTAGTCATGAGTCACTGGGATTATGTGTTTTAGTACTGATCTAGAGTTTGAGACTTGAACCATGATCTCTGGGATTATGTGTTTTAAGTACTTCTGGGATTATGGGTGCAGCCTAAGGCGGATAGGCTGAGGCAGAGAGCCTGAATGTAATATAAAGAGAGACAAAGAGACAGACTCGTGCTGTTGCTCTCTGCTCCCATTTGGTGGGCTGCCTCTGTCGTAATTGCTGCTGTTCCGCCACCATGAACTGGATTCTCTCTGCCCTGTTGGGCCAGCTACATATGGACTGAAACCTTCAGTAACTGTGAGCTAATAAACCTTTCCTTCCTTCATTCTGAGTGTCGGGTGCTTGTCCCAGCAATGAGAGAAGAGTAATTAAGACAGAATTTAAATGCAAACAAGTAATATCAAGGCTTAAAGAAGCAAAAATGTGTTTAAGAAGATGCCACAGATCCTGGAAACATAAAGTGAAATTTCAGTTAGAAGGAGTCAAGACAAGGAAAGCTACAAATCTTTCACTGCACTGGTTATAGAAATAAATGGCTTATTTCTGAATTTCACATGTAAGGTCCATAAAGCACAGGTGCATGAGTTGAATAAACATTCAGATATACCCATGCAGAAGACACAGAGTTTAGAATTTCATATTACTGAAGTTGAATATGTGCTAAGATAATAATAAATAATAATAATAATAATAATAATAATAATAATAATAATAATAAGAAGAAGAAGAAGAAGAAGAAGAAGAGGTGGAGGAGGAGGAGGAGGAGGAAAAAATTTTCCATTTTGTGGGAATTTTCTTTTTCGCTTTTTTTTGCAGGGTCTGCAGGGTGTTCAGGGTCTCACTATTAGATCGGACTCGTATTAATCTGCCTGTTTACAGCGTCCCAAGAGCTGGGACTACAGGTGTGCATCACCACGCCCAGTCTCAATTTCCTTCTCAGCATGCCCTAGGGATGGGGCTGGCACAGCAGGCCCAGGGATCGAAACTCTGGCCCCTGTACCTGCTTACAGGTGCTTTAATCCACTGAGCTATTTGGTGGACCTAATAATAATAATAATAATAATAATAATAATAATAATAATAATTTCCTGATGGTGGATGGCAGATGCCAGAATAAATAGTATAAAATTCACCATGACTGAGATGAAATCAGACCTACGAGGACACAGGAAGATATAACTAGTCTTTGAAAGAGAACAATAGAATGAGTCTTTTAGAAGGGAAGATGTTAGATTTAGCAAACATGGATTATAAAGCAGTTGCCATGTCTCTGCTTATAGACAGAAAGGAAAGCCTATGCTAGCCCAAAATATTCGCAAGCCCTATACAAAGAAACCAACTGCTAGGATCATGCTACATAACCCACTTCTTGAAAATGTTTCAGAAGCACTTTGGGACATTTATCAGTTGTCTATACATGGACCTGGCTGGTGCTGCTTAATTTGTATACATCCAACAGGTTATAGATTTTTGGGGTGAGGACAGAAGCAGAAGGATTCCATATGTCTTTAATATTTTATTAGAAATTTTGAAACAAAAAAGCATATGAATTTCTCCCACCTTCTGGTTCACCTATTTTCCACTGTGCTCCATATTTGCATATATGTATTTTTCAGTTTCTTATATAAGAGAAACTATGGACAGTTTCAGATAGTTCTCCAAATTACCTATTCTAAAGTTTTAAAATACTTTAATAAATACTAATTTGTATCATTTGTACTATTGGTTTGTCTTGGTTCATTAAAAATAAAATTTTGTACTAATATGCTTCTTCTTATAAGAGACAATCTTTTAGCACTCTCTTGTACTCTATGGTACACAGTGCAATAAATATTGTTAGTCTCCTATTATTTTACAAAATTTTGTTTTATTTTTTCATAAGAGAGCAAAGAAGATAGGGCCGTGAAGACAGCTCAACAGACTAAGCAGCTGCTTAGGCACACGTGTGCCCTGGTCGTGCCCCCAGGCGTACTGAGCTGGCCACCAAGATCTGGAGTGATGGTGTACCCCTATAATCCTAGCACTGGGGAGGCTGAAAACAGGAGAATAAATAACTATGAGTCCAAGCTCCACAGTGAGTCCCTATACGAGAGACACATTCAAGAAAAAGAAAGAAAAGAAAAAAGAAAGGAAACAAAACAAGGTTTCTGGTATTCATGGAATATGAAAAGACCTTGGAGTTCGATGTTCCTGTTCTTGCAGAGTGGAAAGGAAAAGATACAGAAGATGAAAATCAACTATTTATTTTCTGGAGAATGATAGGCACAGGAAAATCACTGCCCTCATAGAAAGAGGGCCAAAAGCTAATAGGGGAAAAGGGACTGGCTAATATCTACCCACTTGGAGTGGGATTTGTAAGAAACTATACATCACAGAAACATTTTACAATATTCATTTTGATGAATTATGGAAAGTTGAAGACAAAATGATGAAATCAAGCAACTCTTGTACAGTCTAATTACATGGTGGGGCAGGGAATCAGGAATCTTTTTTGGAGGGGGGTCATTCTTTTAGAATCTTCTTGGCTTTCATGAGGAAAGGCTGGTATTTTACAACATGTTCAGAGACAATTTCCCCCAATTTAGCCTCTGATCTCATCTAAAGAAAAGAAAGCATCAGATAAAGTCACACAACTAATGTATGCATGTCTATGCGTGGGAAAATTAGCAGGGAGTGTGTGGGAAGGAACAGTTTGACTGGAGGGCAGATGGAGACACTCATGAGCCTTATGCAGTACTGAGGACTTGGAAGCACCCTAGAGAATGTTCCTATAAAAATGATCAAGCCAGTTAGATTATAATGAGGAGCCTTCCAGTAAGGGAGAGAGCCTAAGAGAGGGTGGGTTGGGTAAAGAGCAAATGGCATATGTACTGATCTAAGAGATAACTCAGGACTCAGAACTAGTTAAGCCTAGCAATGTAGAAGCTGACTGTTCTGGCTTGTGTCCAGCTGTCCCCATAAAACTTCATGTAGTCGTTGAGGTGACTTCTACAGTTTGTGATTAATTTATGATCCAGTTTGGAGACGAGCAGTGTGAGTGCTGCACCAGTCCCGGGGTGGAGAGTCTGAGGACAATATGAGGAAGGGAGAGAAGCTTGCTAGCTGTGGCGGCTCCTCCCTTTTGCCCTTTGCTGTTTTCTGTTGCCATGAACAGCTGACTTCTGCAATGTGCTTCTCTGCCTTGGAGCCAACTGAGTATGGACTGAAACTTCCACTAGCTGTAAGCTAATAAATCTTTCCACCCTTGTTTTGGGGTGTTGAGTATTTTGTCCCAGCAAGGGGACAAAAGTAGCCAAGATACTAACACAGAAAAAAGAATGAAGTCTTGAATTAAGGGTTCTCTCAAGAAAGCAACATTTTAGGCAGAACTTGCTACTAGTTAAATATTCCTCGCAACTTTGGGGTCATTGAAATGCAGAGTAACTGGTTTCCTTTGGATGCTGTTTCCCTCAAATTGAGCAGCTGATTTTCTTTAACATTTACTGTAATGGCTTCTGTTAAATATCTCCCCAGAGCCTCCTATAGTCACTGATGGGGCTTTGGACAGGTGACCGGATCATGGAGACTTAATACTTGCCAGTCAGTTCCACTTCCAAAATTTAGTGATTAGTTAATAGCAGAATACAAAGCAAGGCAGTGGTCCCTGGAGGCATGTCCTTCAGGGGTAGAGCTGTCTCCACCCTCCCTTGGTCTTTCTGCTTCCACTGCCATGGCATGCGTTGTTTCTCCTCTGCCATGACTGTGCAGTTTTGCTTTGGAGCCAGTCACTGATGGACCAAAACCAGTACAAAGCATGTGCCAAAATCTATCTTTTCCCTTTACAGATGTGAGTGTTAATTATTGTGTCCAAGTGATAAGAGGAAAAAATAAAGACATCTATAGTACATGGCCCAAACCCCACCTGGTTATGATAGATCCGTAGAATCAATTGTGATAGGTGATCACTAGATAATTCAACTATTCTTTCACATTCCGTATGCATAAAAGAAAAAGATCGGGGCCCGGCAGGATGGCTCAGTGGTCTAAAGCGCCTGCTTGGGAAAGCTTGGGCGGCTTCAGGGACCATGGTTCGATCCACAGCACCACATGCTGCGCCAGCCCTGCCCTCGGGGTGGGTGGAGCCGGCCATAAAAATGAGTGAATAAACAAAACAAAGGTTCTGAAACAAGAAAAAAAAATAAATAAAGAAAAGAAAAAGATCATGAAAATTGTTTCAATTGCACTAAAGTTTTGTGACAAAATTATGCAATCCATATATTACCTTATATCTGTTACTGTCCCTAAAGATGTCCAGAAAAATAACTGAATTAGCTGAAAGTAGAGAGCATATAGGCTAATACCAAGAAGTCTTTTAGGAAATCCTAATTTAATAGTAGTGATGGGAAAACCAACTGAACAAACAAACACATAAAAAAAAATCTAAAACACAAAATAAGAAAGAGGCACTGCAGGGATTTTAAGTGTTGCACTTACAGATATAGAAATTATCAAGGACATCTTAACACTGAGCACATTTAAGATAAATTCTCATATTTGTGGCCTAATTAACTCAATTCTTTTCCTGATACCACACCTCCAACATTTAACAAAATCTACAGAGCCTGAAAAGATCCCAGAAAGTGTGCAGACACAAAGAATCTGTCAGGAGCAAACAAAAATAGTGCAGAGTTTTGGATTTTCAGCCACCGAGTTTGAGCAACTCTGAGTAATATTTTAAGGGCTCCATTAGCAAAAGGCGACAACAAATAAAACTGTCTGTGCAATGTCAGGAGAAGTATGGAAAGGATGAGAAAAATCAAAATGCAAAGCATTCAAAAGAATTTTATTCAACAATGATAATAAGCAACATAACTTAAATCGGTGAGATTCTGTGTTTTGATAATGCATATGTCATGGTATGCAAATGAAAAATAATATATACAAGAAAATTACAGGAAGTTCAACATAATTTTCCACTAAAGAAATGCAAAATAAAATAGCTATATCTCTATGCATGTAGCACAGTATCTAAGATCCAAACCACTGCCAATAGCAGTCCCTAGCAACCTTCAGAGCAAACAACCTACTCCTACTGAGAAGTTCTTACTGAATGAAAAAGGTAAAGGCATTTTAAAGGAGTTTTTCAATTGCATAAATACTTTAAAATATTCTTAATTGTATGACCTGTCACTCACACTCCAAAAGCGTTTGTGTAAAGAACTTGAATCCATAGCCACAAACCATGTTGCATGTACATAATGTTAATTTTATCCTTAATTAAAACCATAAACTGTAGTGTGTGTATGTAACGGAATTCAAACATGAGTGACTAATCTGTTCATGTAGCCCACAAATGGGGATAAATTTTCAGTTCATATTAAGTTAAATAAGCTGTCTATAATGCTGTATAAAACATGGGTGCATATATATGACATGGGAAAAGAAAGAGGAACAGGAGGAGAAAGAAACATAGATGTTTTTATCTAACATCAAATAAATCCAGAGATTATAATGGGATAATATAACTATGTCAAAAGCATAACAATATTACTATTTGGCATGGAAAAAGAAATGTTTCCTAAATATTTTTTAAATGTGTAAGTATAAACTGAGACTAAAGATAAAAGAAACTGTTCTTTTAAACTGTCCTCTTGTAGGAAAATATTCCTGTCGTAATATGAGTTAATTCTTCTGAGGCTGATGTCCATGTAAAATGCTATTAAATAAAAAAGCTAGTGGATTTTACATGATGGAAATTAGCTTTCTTGTTCACAGGAGAAACAGGTTGCTTATTTGCATGGAAGAAAGCAAGAATTATCAAACTTGTTCAGGTGGGTGTGGCTTGGGTCTGGCTGTTGAGCTCCACTTCTGCTGCAGTCCTTGGAGGTGAGCCTGCTGTGCCTTTCTAGCAAGATGTTCTGCTCTTAGATCAGCTAGGTAGGTCTTGTGTCTAGTCTCTCTGCAGGGAGTTCTGCAGCCATTTTCCACACTGAGCCTGTCCGATGGATCAAGTTCCACTCACATGCCTCACTTTGTTTCTGGATCGACTGAGTTTCCAGTAGGCCCCATGAAGTCTCACTCACATACTGGGCCTGGTTGCTTGGTCGTAGGAGCTTCTGGAGGGCCCAGGGCAGTCCACATCACAGGACGGGCCTGGTTGCCGCCTTAGATCGAGTAATTTTCTTTTAACTCTACACTGCAAAGTCTAAACTTTATTGAAATCCATGCACCCACCTATTCTCAGTGATCACAAGATAAGTAAACAAGTCTTCACTCCCTGTTCATCCATACAAAGAAAGCACACCAGAACCCCTTTTTTCCAAGACTCCACCAAACTTTAATCCTTTCTTTTTCTCTGCTTGTGTTTCCAATGGACACCGTCTCTTTTCTTCATCTTGGTCCACAGTTCCTTTGTTACATTTAGTGAAATATCATGCTTGATTTGCACCAGGAGAGCTATTTTATTAGTATATACTTATATTTCCAGGTTTTGTTCAGCAAAAAAGCCTCAAAGCACACACAACTTGCCACCAATACAAAGAAAAGAAGGAAGGAAGAAAGGAAGGAAGGAAGGAAAGAAAGAAGGAGGGAAGGAGGGGGGGAAAAAAGGAAGAAAGGAAAGAAGAAACAGAGAGAGAGAAAAGGAAAGAGAGAGGAGGAAACAGAAAGAGGAAGAAAGAGAGAGAAATAAAACCAGCATGTAGAATTGATTCTAATTTTGTTCTCCACATGAGGAAGAGGCCCTTAGAGGAAGGGTTAGGACTTTGGCTGTACAAGATCAGCACAGAATCCTTTGCAAGATCAAAAGGCCGGGAAATGCTCAAAACAAATAAAGCAATGGCAATTGCAAAGTCACAAAGAAATCCTGCCTGTAAAAACAATTTCCAAGAAGCAAAAAAGAAATCTTAGAGTAAGAAAAATAATATATACAATTATTGTAGTATTATATTATAGCCCAAATTTTAAAATTTCCGTCTTTCCATAATGATTTAGATAAATGACTAAATATGTAAATGGGGCTGATAAACAGAAATCCTATAATAAAAGTTAACAATAAAGTATATGTTTCCCTAAAGGCAGTGACATACAGTTCATGCAACTTGAACGTGTTTTCTATATGGAGACGTCTTTCTAAGGAGGACAACATAGGAAAATAGGGAAACAACATAAGTTTAGTTTATGATAACCCAAACCTCAGAGCAGCGATCTGGGTCAATATCAACATTGATGAGTCATATCAGTCACACACAAGAGTTACATGCCATAATGAGATTATTTTTTTCCTTGTAGAAAACATTATCAGAAAAGCATCAGCAAATCAAAATCCAAAGGATAGGAATCTTCGAAATTCCTCAGGAAATCATAGAAAACAAAACCTTAGAAACTCTTCTAATCTAAAGATCATTAGTTCCTTCTCCTACAGCCACATGGATGAAACCTGAAAATAATTAGGACAATTTAAATTTAGTGTGCACATCAATTGCCAAAGTATAAATACTCATTTTTTGACAAATATCACTTATCAAAGTATTAGGAAGGAAACTGTGTGTAAGGTACATGGAAAATATCAGGACTACCTGTGCATCTTTTCTGTATATCTAAATCTAGACAAATCTAGACTTTAAAAGTTCTTTTAAAAGTAAAAACACACAAGTTTCAGAAATATTGCAAAATATTTAATTAATCAGAGTTCCATTATTATATTAAATTATTAAGTTGAATAATTTTATTCTTTCTGAGAAGAGTGATTATTTTCATCAACTGTTTTTAAAACTCTGCTGTGTGTACACGTGAGAACAATAAATGGTATGAAATTATTCTTCTTTTCATTGATATTGGCCACAGATGTGTAGGAAATATATTAAGTATGATGGTATACCATTTTTATTGACATTGTTATTTGCAAAATATCATGGAGTCAAGCTGGGCATAGTAGATCACGCCTGTAATCCCAGCACTCGGGAGGCTGAGGCAGGAGGATTGGTGCGAGTTCGAGAACAGCCTGGGCTACAAAAGTGAGCTCAGGACCAGCCTCAACAGCATAGCAAGACCCTGTCTCAAAAAGACAAAAAAAAAAAAAAAAAAAAAAAAAAAAAAAAAAAAAAAAAAAAAAAAAAAAAAAAAAAAAAAAAAAAAAAAAAAAAAAAAAAAAAAAAAAAAAAAAAAAAAAAAAAAAAAAAAAAAAAAAAAAAAAAATCATGGAGTCAGTAAAGAAAAAAACATAGCTGCATAGTTATTTACTGTCTTAACCCTGAATAGTTAAGACAATTTCTTTCAGCCAGCTCTTTGAGCTTCTTGTCCATGTATTGTCCAGGATGTTTGCATCTTAAAAAAGGGGCAAACGTTCACAAAGCACAAACCAAAGTTTCAGTGGCTTTCTTATTTTTCTTAGGTGTAATAGGGACATCTATATATGCAAATAATCACCAAGCATAATTCACTATGTTCTTGGAATGACACCCATTTGGAATCAATTGTGACATATCAATTCTACCTTGGGAACTGATGTCCATTTCATACTATACCTCCTGGATACAAAATTCCTTCATTTATTTCAAGTAACTTTTAAAAACCTGATCTTTTTGCTTTACAAAGTACAAATGTTATCATTTTAACAAAAATCACCTAAAACATTATTTAAGGCGAATGTAATTTAAGTTGTAAGGTATTACTCTGATTATTTTAGCTTTAGAAACCAATGCAGTCAACCATGCATTTATTCCAAACAGTTATTGCTCAATGATACAGGGAAATAATTGAAACTAGTGAACAGACCAATCCTTAATTAGTCTAGTCATTTAAATTGAGCCCTGGCCCTACCAGTGCTATCCACTGCAAGGCAATAGTTTAGGGAGAATAAACCACATTCTGATGAATTTGAGAAAGTGACTGAGTTCTAGAAAACTAAAGCCAACACAAGAAAGAAAAATCAACTGAAATCTGAAAAGTAATCATGTTTAGATACAGACATAGATAGAAGTATAGCCAGAGGCATAGACATAGATGACAGAGATGTAAAATAGATAAACCACAATTGTAGTTTTGACTACAAAAATACAAGATGGTGAAATTGCTATAGCCTATGAGGAGGTCAAAGCAAATCGGGGAACTTTGAAAGTTCATGGGTGCATTTTGTATTAGATAAATTACCTAATTGACCAATCTGACTAGGCCAGTAAGAGAATAGGAAAGATATGCAGTTTTTATTATTGGAACAAAACTCTAAAGTATCAAATTATACCAAATCAGAAATCAACTTTTCTATTCATGTTACTTTGTGTGTAAGCAGCTTTATTTTATACATAAGTTTCTAAATGTTTTTCTTCACTGTTGACATTTTGTGCTTTTATTAATATTAATGAGAAAGAATTAGCAATGAAAGTTTCACAACAGGTTAGTAAAATAGAGACAATAGTTAATGCATTGCGTATTGTCTGCGTAGTATTTGCTCAGAGTACTAGATGCAGACATGATATCTTGTCTAAAAACTATTAGTGCAAATCTTTCTCAGTGAACAAAGAGAAAGTTTGTATATATAGGCTAAATATATATATATATATATATATATATATACATATATATATTATATCTATAGTATAAATATAGTCTATATATAGTACACAAAGAGAAAGTTGTATATATAGTCTAAAAGTCCATGATAGTAGTGGGAAGGGTTGAGAAGATAGCTCAGTAGAATAAGCACAATAGTTAATACAATGCATATTGGTGTCTTCATAGTAGTTGTTCAGAGTACAAGATACAGACATGATAACATTTCTTTTTTTAAAATTTTTAATTTTATTTATTATTTTTATTCTTGTTTGAGAACCTTTGTTTATTCACTCATTTTTATGGCTGGCTCAGCCCACCCCGAGGGCAGGGCTGGCGCAGCATGTGTTGCCGGGGATCAAACCTCCGTCCCTGAAGCCGTCCAAGCTTCCCCAAGCAGGCGCTTTGGACCACTGAGCCATCCCGCCGGGCCCCCAAACATGATAACATTTCTGAAAACTATTACTATAAATATTTTGTCACACTGAGCTAAGATGAAGTAGTTGTATGCATAGTCCAATATTCCATAATAGTAGTGGTATACCAGCAGAGCTGGCAATATCAAAAGTTATTGACTTAAGCCTTTAACAGCTCAGCATACTAATCTGGCTTTACTAATTTCTTTGTCTTTTTGAGACAGGGTCTCACTATGCAGTTCAGGCTGGCCTTGAACTCAATTTTGTGACCCAGGCTGGTCTCGAACTCACATTGATCCTCCTGCCTCAGCCTTCCAAGTGCTGGGATTATAGGCATGCAGTACCATGCCCACATGGCTTTACTATTTATGCCTCATAGTTAAACTTTTCTGCTGTCTGGCAAAGGCCAAGTTAAAGTAAGACCTATATAACAAAGCATGTAACTTTTTTATCTGACAAAATCCGTCAACTCTCTTCAGGATTTACCTTGAAATCACGTACATCATTTTGTAGAACTTTTGTTAGTGTCAGCTATCTGGATCAGTCATGACCATTGCTTGACCAGGTTTGTTCTCTGTGAAATCCTGAGTGAATGCACTCTCTCTAGGTGACTCTCCTTAGGCACACTATACATCATCGATCCCTTTCCTCTGTGGCCCCACAATCTCCTTGCACAGGAATTTGGGACATCACTGAGTTATAGGCTGTAACAATACAGGTTCTCTTCTGTCCTGAGTCCTCACTGACAGTGAAGGGCTAGGGTCAAGATATTGGCTATCCTTGAAGCCCTTCTTTTTCTCTAATTTTAGTCTGTAAACTTGTATTCTTAACCCTCCAGAAGAAAAGCTTAGTGATACTATTACTCTATAACATAGGCACTTGAACTTAACATCACTACATTTCTGAATATCAAAATGCCTTAACTGTAGTGGTACACTCCTATGAAATTTTTCCTTGACTCTTATTTTTTATTAACTTTTTTTGAAACAGTTACTTGTGACAGAGAGAGAGAGAGAAAGAGAAAGAGAGAGAGAGAGAGAGAGAGAGAGAGAAAGTAGCAATAATTCATATGACATTAGAAGTAGTAAGCCTCTAGGACATCAGAATGATAGATACTCCTAGTATGGTTTTATTGCTATACTTTGCGATCCTCAGTGTAGTTACTTAGTTCACAGATATGAGCATATATAGTTAGTCAGCGTGAGAATCCTACCAATTAACTACTAGTTTCAAAAACCTGTTGGATATTTTCCGATCACTGTTTTAACTATGTTGTGTAGAGAAATGCATGGTTTTGCTCCTTCCATGTTACCGATCTTTTCTCCTTCCTCTCGCTTCACTACTGACATTTTCATCCAGATAATTCTTTGGTATCAAAATCAGCCATATAAGTTTCAGGAAATTTATGAGCATCCTTGGTGTTTATTAACTTATGATAGTGGGACACTCTTGATGGTTTCTATAGTAGAAAGTATCTTTGAAGCATGATTGGGGCTTGACAGATGACAGCCACTGGTCTGAACTACTTTAGGAAGAGGGAAGCTATATACTTTCCAATTTTTAGTGACCCAAAAGTGGACTGTTTGTGATGTTTTGGAAAAAAATCCCACCAAGAGTAAACCCACAAATACGTATTGCTTTGTAGTTATGTTGAAGTTGGAATTGTGGAAATTGCCAGTATTTCTTGGCTTGTGCAAAGGATGAATTAATCAATACATGACTATCAGAAGTGAGTGACAGCAAAAGGAACTGTGTTAGTTCTTCTTGCAATCACATAGGACCCAGATATGTATTTTGCTGAGATAACTGTGGATCTATTTGAACCACTGAAATGAACAACAACATTCTACTGTGTCAGAAACAGTATCAGTGGTAAGACAGACAAATGTCAGTATCCATTGGACTAAATAAGCAGGCTTCTACACTTAACCTGTGGACTGTAGCTAGAAAGAATTTCCCTGTACTTCTTTTTCATTTAGTGTTAGCAAAGGGGGTAAGGATGTATTTTAAAGTTAGGCATAAGGATAAGTAGACCTGTGATATTAGAACATGCATTAGATTTCAACATTGTTCTTATACATATGGTCAGATGCTATGGTCAGATTTATTTCTTTATCTGATAAACATTCATAAAACATCCTGATGTATATGTGAGGCTGTGTTTTTCAGACTTTCACACACACACACACACACACACACACACAAAAAAAAAAAAAAAAAAAAAAAAAAAAAAAAAAAAAAAAAAAAAAAAAAAAAAAAAAAAAAAAAAAAAAAACTAACTTAGCCTGTCATTTTTATGTGCCTACTTCTGGAATAAAATAAGGGATTGTTAGAATTTTCAGTATGTTAGTTACAAATGTGAATTAAGCTTCTATAGAGATACTCCTTTTTAGAAGTTACTTTCAAAAATGTTGGCTTCAATGCCTATATTTCAGATTTGCTGCTTTAGGCAGGCTTCTCTACACTGAGTAATATATCTCAGTGTACCTATGTTCCTGTGGCCTTAGTGCTTTTTGCGGTTTTATTATTCTCTGAAAGTTTGAATTGGAGAACACAGTATTGATATGGAGCAAATGGAAGCAATATTTGAGAATAAGAATCTGAAAGGGAATTTAGCCTGTAACCTTTATAGTGCTGGTTTTGAGTAGTAAACTATAAACCTTGTGGAGTGGAGCTAGCGGAAGTGAGATAAATCCATCTGTGGCTTCTCTATCCTATGCTGATCAAGCCAAGAAAATTATGCAGGTTATTCAGGTTGCCTAAAGACACAGTATGGGCTTTACTTCACCCTCTCTTTTATTGACTTGTCTCACAGCATACATGCTGGGTTCTTAGTATGTACTGTTTTGTTTATTCATTCAAGCAACACCATAAATAGGTGCTTAATTTCCCATCTTACAGAAAAAGTAAACTGAGTCTGTGATGAACAATGAGGTATGTAGGAAAACATGTTATCCTCTTTTTTATTGTTTTCCTACCACATCAGTAAACAAAAATGAGTCTTCACAGATTTCACTTGGCATCAGGGGAATGGAGGGAAGAGAGAACACAACAGGAGACTCTGAGGGCAGAGTAGGTGATGCTTTCCTGAACTCACCATGTATGGACAACGTGCCGCACAAGCAATCCTGCCAGTCTGCTAAACTAATTATGATAAGAACTTGAAGTTTTATCTCACATGCAAAACCTAACTATTAAACTATTTGTAGTAGGAGGTCAACATGTGTTAAAAGCACAGCCCGACAAAGTGCTACAAGAACGAGTGTTCTTTCTGGAATAAAGGAAGCAGAGAGGGCTTGATTTTTCACTGCTGTTCAGTTTATCGCAGCGAAGCAGCGATGACGCAGAGGCAGGAAGTCCTGTTACGGAAACATCAAAGGAGACAGAAGGTACGTCACGGAGCATCAGAGGGCTTGGCTGCTTGCGGAGGACCATTCAACCCGCTCTTCCGAATGTGCCTTCTACAAATTAAGTGCAATGTTGTATTTCAGATGTGTTTTTTCTGATACTAATCTAAATAATACTTTGTGAATGGCATCAGTATCTCCTGCTTTCACAGTACCAGAATTAACCCCCAGATTTATCTTCATTCGAGTTCCCTCTTTTTGTGCTGATATCAAATCATCAAAAGTATTTTTTTTTTTATCACAGCCCTTCCTCCTCAGTCATTTCTATTTAACATTCCTCTTTCTATCCACTCAAAGCATAACCTAACCATAGCATTTTGGGGAATACATGAATTCCCTTCCTGGCCTGTCTCCTTTGCTATTCTCATTGGTCTCTTATAATTTTATGCTCAGATCTCAAAAATCCTTACTTCTCTAGATATTCCTTTTCCTATCAATGCAAAATATTAATATGGTGCACAAATGAGTACCGTAAGTTCTCTAGTTCTCAGGAAAAGGTAATATGACTCTAATTGCTAGGTAAAATGACCAGTACAAGAAAAAAGTATCAGATGAATGGATTACACACACACTTACACTTACACACACACACAATAAGTGAATCCCAGACTCTAAAAACTTCTAAAAGAGAAAGATCAATTTCATCCAGGAATTCCACTGCAAGCACAAAGTGAGAGAGACGAAGATGGTGATAAAGATAGGAACAGAGACAGAGACGAGGGCAATACTGAGAGGCAATGATTACAACAGACAGAAATAAATAAATGAAAACTAGCTCATAAGGAAGGGGGATCAGATACTAAACCCTGTAGGAAAGATCCTCAAACCACTTCAGTACACTGACACTGTCTTGATACTGAATCAGGCAGATAAATTTAAAATGTGTGGCATGATCTGCACCCTGAGAGAATATTTACTGATATTTGCAATACATTGTCAATTATGTTAGCCACAAGATGAAAACTTTATGGCAGAAATTAAAGTATGTATAAGAATGTATAATATCTGCATAAATTAATATTAACCTAGCAGAAGAAAGATAACTGTGTGAGTCTAGATCAATGGTCTTCAGCATGGTGCAGTAAAACAACTCCCGCAGGGCTTAACATGTAAACTGACGGGACTCTGCCTGGAACTCAGGATTAAGGAGTTTGCGGGCGGACCCCAGAGCTGTGATCCATCGCTGTTTCCGGAGCATCATTGAAGCTGCTATAAATGGGCCCACAATTTAAGAATCTCTTCACACGCCATTGCCACGATCTGATAATTACCTAAGCCACAGGGAGGTGGAGGGCTGTCCGCATGCCATGTTTTCCACATTTACAGAAGGTGGAAGTTCACGAAAAGCTGAACAAATAGCCCAAAAGTACGTAGCGAGGTAGGGTCCAGTATACGATCTAATTGAGAAGGAAAAAGAGGCTATTTGAAAAGCACAGAAGGACTTGGAGATATCCCAATGAAATAGAAATATTTGACATTTGAAAATATAAAATAGAAATACCTATTTCTATTTCTTGGCTTTATGATTTCTGTTGGGAGTCCCCCCAAAGCTTCATGCAGACATGGGGATGCCTTTCAGAGGAAGCTGACTTTAGGATTTGTGACTGACTCATTGTGCTGTGCTGGGGTATGAGAGTAAGTCCTATATCACCACAGGGTGGGGAACTGCCTGTGTTATAAGGGGCAGAAAGACTCTTCTCTAGCTCTTTTCCTCTTTCGGCTTTTGTTATTTCTGCTGCCTTCCTCTGCCATGAACTGTCACTCTTCTGCAGTGCCACTCTGCCCTGAAACCAGCTCATTACATTTCAACAATGAGATAAAAGTATCTAACATAATTATTTACATAGGTGTGCTAAGTTCTTGATAATTCACTGAATTCTACACATAAGTTTGCGAACAAGTTCCTGTGTCATCCTTTAACAATTTTAAAAATAGGAATCCTCTATCTTTCCACTACATAATTTTTCTGCAATATAAAGTGCATACAGATAAACAGTTCTGTATGCTTTTACCATAATTTCTTTCTTACTAAAATTGAATTCCCTTCAAAGAAATTGAAGAGCATTGTAACTCTGGAATGTAATCCAACTTTGTTCCAGCTTTAAAGCTCATGGTACCTAACAACATTCTCTTGAACTGGGTACTTTTTGAATGAGCCTGTAAATGCATTTCCATTTTTATGAGAAATGTCAGCAACAAGTATGCCAGCCCATAGCATTTCTCTGCCTGTTTTATAATAAAATACCTCAAAATGTGTTTATTAGACTTGTGTCTCCAATATTCTTCTCACATGTTGTTAAATTACTCTGGTAGAGTTTAGTCCCCAAACCTTCACTGAAACCATTCTTGTCAAAATTAATGAGAGTCAACTTATCAGTTCTAATTGGATCCTGTTTCCATTTGACCTATTAGCAGCATGTGACATGCATTTAATGTGATTTTTTCTACATGCTCTTAACGACAAGAGGTTTTCTACTTTTTCTCTGCTGCAGTCCACATTCTACTTTCAAGTTATTTGCTAGCATCTGTATCTATATATGATAGTTTCTGAAATTTACTATCATGTGAGACTTACACTCCAAAGTTTTATTGTTTCTCTGCATTTATGTTAATGGCACATATTTTCTAGGGACTTTGAGTTCTTTTGCATATTGATGACACTAAAATGTATCTCTATGACTTTTCACTATTTTAGCTTCATATAAACACTCAATAAACTCCTCCTGACAAAATTTCTTCTAAGATGACTTAGAAGTAATCTACAATAAATCTTGTGCAAATAAGTAATTACTCCTTTACCTTAAAACTGACAGTCCCTCAATTTTTTTAAAGAAAAATGCTGTACTTACTTGGAAGCATTCAGAATGTCAACAATACTGTTGCAACTTTTTTTTTTTTTTTTTTTGCAATTACAGGATGGTATTCAGTTAACAGAATAATTATTTCATATAAGCTGCATCAGAGACAACTGAAGATTAAAACTACCATCCCCATAAATAACTAACTTGTGCTGAGCACCAGTCCCTCAATTTTTCATGTACTAATGTATATGAATATTAGGTTTTCAACTCTCAAGTCAGAAACCTAGAATATATCCTTCACTTCTCTTCTTTAATCACTAAAACATTATAATTAAATGTATGTTAAAGTTGTCCTCTGGTATATGGAAAGAATTCTAAAAAAGGACCCTGGAAACTCACTCTGCCTCTCCTGGAGACTGCCCTTCATTTTAATAAGGACTTCTTTATTTTCAAGTAGTGATGTACTCCTGGAGTCTAAACAGGACTGTAATTTTCTGTGGCTCTCAAAATAAACACATTCTGAATAAGTGTGACTTCCAAGCTTCTGTGAAAACCTGGCAGTCAATATGGATTGCCTGATACCTAGAGTTTATGTGTTCACTTCTGAAACAGATTACTTCCCATAAGATGAATGAGGAGCAGAAATTATGTTCTACTTTCTTGAAAAGTAGATCTACTTCTGTTCTTGTGTTAAGTGAGGAAAGGTACCTCATCTTGTATCAATATTGGCTTAGTGGCCGGGGAGGGAGTTCAAGTGCGTAAGGGCCTGCCTGGCAAGTGCAAGGTCCTGGATTTGACCCCTGGTTCTGAAAAAACATTGAATTCATAAATTTGTTCACAAAAGAAATTTCTCCTATATATTCACTCATTTTGTGGGATTCTGCAGTAGGTGGTTTTTATCTTATGTAGTTGCAGGTGCCTAGTAAATGACCATTTGCCACTCAAAAGGAAATGATGAAGGGCCCTATTCCTTAAAACCTTTGTCATTCTTCCTTCTAAAATATTTTGTCTTTACTGATGAAACTATGTAGGTTCATCAGCTATGGTTATCATAAGATTGAACTATAACAAAGGCATTTTTGCTGACCTTTCCATTGTGAAATCAATCATGACTTTCCCAAATATAAAAACATATTTTGCTTTAAACATTCTACAAAAATATCACAATATATTTTAAATAGACCCAAACTGTCCATGCTAAACCGGCAAAAATATCATTTGCCTGCTGTCTACATCTCTGATATCTTCTTAGCTCCCTTCCCTGTCGTACTCTATGCTTGGTCTTGACTTCCGCATTGTTGCTAGAATATGCTAAAGACTATTTCCTGTGAAATGCTTTCTGCTGTTTTATGAACTATCACAAAACTGCAGTGTATCTCAAGAAATATTGCTGACAATTCTTTTCCTCCCCATGGCACTAACTGAGTAACAAAAGGTAGCAAGAATTCATTTTCAAAATGTAACTATTCTAAATAGTGGCTCCAAGATGCCTTACTTATGTATCTGCTGCTTTTACAAAGAGGACTGAAAGGCTAGAATCATGTGATCCTTGTGTCTTCGATGAAGAGTTATCTCCTGGAGCCTCTTTACCTGCTATATGCTCTTTTCACATAGTAGCTCAGGGATAGAAGAAACTCTCAACAGCAAGGAAGTGGAATTTGTCGAATTCTAAGGTTTGGTGCATGCAATGATCAGTATCATTTTCCCATATCTACTGGTCCAAGTAGTTATGGACTCTTCACATATTCAAGGGTAGAATAAAGGATATCATTGTCTATTGGAAATAGGGATGATGTATTTGGGCCATCTTTAATCTTTCCTGTGACAGGAAATGTTTCTGAGCTCTTTGTCTGGGACAGTGTTCATCCCCAAAAAGCTATCATCAGATGTGGGACCCCAAAACTTAAACCTCTAGAAGTATGACTTAAATTTCTGAAAAAAAAATTAAAAAATTAAAAATCTCATCTATTGCTTTGAGTTATTGGCAATAGAAAAAAAGAAGTGATTCTCATGGGGTCAGTAAGAGGGAAAGGAAATAGAAACTTGTAATGGTACAACATTTTCCTTCATATCAACCCTGAGTTTTTCATGCAGTCTGTTAATTTATTCATACATCAAAAATATTAATGATAGCCAGAGGATTTTGTGCTTGGTTGTGTATGTGTGTTTTTGTTATTGTTGCTATTGTTCGTTTGTTTGTTTGTTTTGTAGGGAAAATGTGGTTATTTAACAATTAAGCCTCAGCCTTTTTCCTGCCTTTGCACTAGCTAAATTCATTTCCTTAATTTCACATTTCTCGTTTAGGAAGTTTTCAAATAAAAGCCAACAAACCATTACAATTCCAATATTTTATAATTATGTGCTGCTTGATTTACTATGTCATTAGAATCTTATGGGATTTATACTGCCAAACAAGGGAGCCCATTTACATGTTAAGAAACCCTTTTTCGCACACATAAAAGCCATGAGATTTACTTTACAACCTATGAGGCCATTTATGATAAGAGTCAATTTACAATTGCAACAATAACATTAGCAGTAAACAAGTAAAAGATGCCTATTGTTAGTCTTTAAACCTATTGCTTCTGGAAATTTCCCCATTCTCTAATCGGTAAGTGTGTGCATCTACATATTTCTTCTTCTGTCTCTTTATATTTTTAACAAACAGTAACTATATTTTATATTTCATATGGCTTGCAATCTATAGAATAACATCCATA